>PVKA01025762.1:0-32577 GCA_004027165.1 Ctenomys sociabilis
GGGGGGGGGGGGGGGGCAGTGGTCCCCTTCTTGAGCGGGGCCTTCAGCAGTGTCAGCTTCTTGGGCAGGCTGGAGCTGGCTTTCATCACCACCTCGTGCTCGATCCCCTTCCGGGTCCCCACCTCCAGGTCCTTCTTGACCTTCCGCTGCTGCACAATGCGCGCCTCACCCAACTGCCTTTTCACGGCCCGTGGGATTTTGCCCTTGGAACTGCATGGACCCAAGAACCTAAAGATCTTAGTTTAATGCACATTTTAAATGTTTCCCATTTCCCCCGCTAATACTGCAGCCTCACCACTGGTATCATCAACAACACATTTCTGTTTCCCAGCAAAAGCTTGGGGCCAGAGTGCTGTCATCTCTGCATTGTCCCCTCGCAGTTCTGGCCCAGTTTACCATTCACAATGTTGTTACTTGCTACATAGACATTTTATTTTTATTAGTACATGTTTATAGTACACAGTGATTGCCGTAATATATGTTAATTCTTTTCACAACCTTTTCTTCTCCCACCCACTTCTCTCTCTTTTTTTTTTAGGCCCCTTCCTTTTTGCAAAAGATTTCTTCCCTTCTCGTTATCGATCTTTTCTTTTGCTCCCTAATTTATTCATATTTGGGTTTCTCATATAAGCTGTGTGTCTTTTATTTGCTGAAGGTAAGCTGCATGAGAACCAGGCAGTTATAAATAGGGCAGAGTTTAGAATTTACACAGCTCATCAAATAAAGAATAGGTGTGTCCTCTTGGCCTATTAAGTGCCTGTTCTAGCTCTGTATGGAGCAGTCCTCGTTCAGGACTCCTGCTCCTCTGCAGTGTTTTTTGGTTGTCATAACTGCCGGCAACCTCGACATACTTCATGGCCCTCAGAAGTGTTTCTTGTACCTCACATGTCTAGGCCTCACAGCTCGTTTGACTGGGTTTCTCCAGAGGCTCCCAGGTTGCTATCACCGCCTGTTTCCAAAACACACAGGAAACAGATCAGCGTGGCACAAGCAGAGACTGGAATCAGACCCCCCATGAGCTGGTGAAGGCACCCATATTCAGGAGCACATGAGGACGCATATGCTCTGCTAGTTGCCTCTCTCCTCTCTCCCTCACTTTTAATGCTTAGTTCCATTTTGCTTCCTGTTTTATCCAGCTGGAAAAAAATGCATTAGTTTAAGAACTCCCTTCTGTCAACAAACCTTGAAAGCCGCCCTAGGTCTAGAAACCATTGTTTCCAGTTCCAGGGTTTTAATAACGTGAACCTCAGAGTCATCAATACAACCCAACTCAGAAAGGTGTCAATACTTTTCCCATGGCAATGAAAGTTGTAAAAAAGTAAGCCAGAAACATAAACAAAACAGAAGAAACCTCTTCACATTGGTGAATATAGGTCACTAAAATTCAGAGGTGATATTAATACCCTTTTGAACTACAAATTTCAATTCTTACCTTGTAATCAAATCATGAACAAATGAAAGATTTTTTTTAAAGTTATACTTTTTAACCATTAGGATTATAGTACAAGGAAATCTTTAGGGAAGTAAAAATATGCATATTTTATAAAAGAAAGTATCACATAAGATACTTTAGATTTTGGAACACAAATAATTGAGCAAAGCTCTGAAGAGCTGGGGATGGGAGGGATGAAGAACCATTTGCTGAAGCCGATAAGCTATCAAGCTTCTGGAAGATGCTGCAGAAAGATAGCCCAGAAAGTAGACTGGAAGAAGCCTAGGCCTGGGAGGAGGGTGAGAGGCAGGGAGGTTGGTGGTGATTGCCAAGGAGAACAGGGTTTCTTTCTGAGGCAATGAAATGAAAGTGTTCTACAGTGGACAGTGTGAGTGATTCACAACTCTGGATATACCAGGAGCCACTGAATCGCACTCTTTCCAGCGCTGAATTTTACTGTGCAAGTCCTACCTGATAAAGTAGCTAAAAGAGATACAGAGACAATGAGTTACCATTGGAGTTTGAGAATTTCCTGAATCTAATGTAACTCATTCTAATCTGACTCATTCCCCTTCAGTTTTGAAACCACTTTTTCCTTTCATAAGCACAAAGTCTTCGCTGCTCTCCCATGCATGCAAGCCAAGAAAAATAAAAAAAGGTACTTGAGTTCATAAACTTTCTAGAGAACAAGCAAGGACTTGAATCACAAGCTACTGTACCTTTGGCTCCACTTATTTCTGTTTATTTTGCTGCACTTTTAATAAGAAAATAGGTTTTAAGACTATATGTGAAGTTCATATACATTCTGAAGAAATTTCTATAATGTTGTAAGTAACAATAACAAATAAAATGAAGCCATAAAGTTCCAAAGGACAAGCCAAGCATGGTGGCGCAGGCCTGTAATCCCAGCACTCAAGAGGCTGAGGCAGGAGGATTGTTGTGAGTTCAAGACCAGCCTGAGCTACAAAGTGAGCTTAAGGCCAGCCTGAACTGCATAGTGAGACCCTGTCTCAAAAAGACAAAAAAAAAAAAGTTCCAAAGGACAAGGAAAAGAGATAAAGATGGAGCAAAGCATTGGGTTTGATCCCAGCTCTGTAATTTCCCAGTTGAATGACATAAGGCAACTAGCCTTATGAGGGTATTCTGTGTGTGAATTTTGTTTTTCTCTTTTATAAAATGGAGGGTTTTTACAATACAAGGCGTGAGCAAAATAGAAGAATGTTTCTTTTTTTTCTTGAGTATTTCTTTTGAGACAATTTATTACAATAAAAGACACACTGGCATCTGCCTTTCCCTGCTGCTACACATCTCCTTGCTCTGGCACTTTCTGCAGCAGTTCTGGAAGTCTTCTTTCGTGAATGTCTTAGTTTTGCTGTAGTGGCAGCTTCAATGTCCTGAACTGATTCAAAACACTTATCTGTCACCATCATTTTGGCTCTAGGGAGAAGCCAGAAGTCACATGGTGACATATCTGTTGAATAAAATGGATGAGTACACACTGTATTATTTTTATTTGACAGCAGCAGCCCCTCTGGAAGTGATGCATGACACAGATAGCCGCCATGATGGAAGATGGAACTGCTTGCCTGTTTCCTAGACCACATAGCTTGGTAAACACTGTGATACACTGTTATAAAATTCCCAATTCACTCTTTGTTCCTGGGCACAAACTCAGCTTGCCCAGTCCCATCAAGATCAGGAATACAATCAATACCACCTGAGATCTTGACTGAGTTTCCTCTTGAGGAACATTGGGTGATTTTTCATTGGGAACTCTGAACCTTGATCTCAGGGTCATAACTATAGACCCAAGTTTCACTTTCCATGATATTTCTTGAAATGCTGAAATCTAAGGGCTAGCCAGATAGTTCAGCAGACTAAAGCACTGGCTTAGGCAGAGTGCAGTGGATGGGTTCAATCCCCAGTGTGCCATTCTGGCCCTGCCCCTGAGGCACATCAAGATGGCAATTGAGACTGGGTATGGTGGCACGCCTATAATCCCAGAGCTAGGGAGGCTGAAAACAGGAGGATCACTACGAGCCCAAACTACATAGTGAGACCCTGTAGACCCTATACTAGAATACAAAAGAAAGCTGAAGTCTAGAGCCAGGGAGATAGCTCAGCAGCATATGCACCTACCTGGCAAGTATAAGGTTCTGAGTTTGATCCCTAGTACCAAGAAAAGAAAGAAAGAGGTGATTCCAAAGCATCAATGAAATGGACAAATGCTGTTGCTTTTGGTCCACAGTCAAAACACATGGAACGAATTTTGGATTTGCTTCATGTTCACATCTGTTGTTATGACGCATTGCATGGAGTAGTAGTCGGAACTTGTCACACACTATTTCTAAGGGTCAGTGTACTACTTCTTGTATTGAAAGTCTCTCTCTTTCCATTAGAAGGCATGCGATAGTAGCACTCACCCTTGGTTTTTCTTACACTGTGTACTGTTGTCCTTCCTTAACCTTGAGTGATACTTTCCAAGACCTCCAGCTGGTACCCAGGTGAGTACCAGTTTCTCTATAAGCCATGCTTTTATCCTATACTTATATACATATGAAAGCATTTATACTATAATACAATCAACAGCATCACTACTCTTGCACTGCAGAGCTATTATTAGGGAAGATAAGGGTTCTTTGAACAAAGCAGGGCAATGAGGAGATGGTCACTGTGACAAGACACTATTAGGTGAGAATGGACTTGTCATATATACAGCATGGATAGTTTGGACAGAGGGTTTGTGCTTTCTTAGGAGAGACAAGGTAGAACAAGCACAAGATTTTGCTACTCAGAACATACAATATAAAACATATGAATTATTTAATTCTGGAATCTTCCATTTAATATTTTTATACCATAGACCATAAAGCCACAGAGAAGGAAAGACTATTTCAAGATTGCTCTGAAGTTTACAATAATGTGTACAGATTTCTAACACACAAAAAAGATATTAACTGAATGGTAATTATTTACAGTAAAAGACATACACTGAGGCTCTACCATTGGTCCAGTATCTTAATGTGTTATAACATTAATCCCAAGACAATCTTCTCAGTATGAGTAAGCAAGCTTATGTTGCAATGACGGACAATGAGAGCGGCTTCAAAAAGCCCAAAGACTGTTCTCCCGTCATAGGCTGGCTTGGGGCACTGCTCTGTTCTGGTCTGACTCAGGACTCCGGTTCAAAGAGTGAGCATGGCCTGAACATTCCAGGTGCATGGCAAACGGAAATGAAAGCCACCAATTGAATAGACTAATATGTCTGGGAATGACACCTTATCTCTACTTACATTTCCTTACTGAAGCACGGCAGAAGGTCATACCTACATTGGGGGGGCAGGGAATCATATTTCTCATATGCATAGAAGATGGGAAAACAATCATTGTCAACAACCTTAATGATTACCACATAAACTTGTGAGGGAGGTATTTGTAGTCTCAATTTTAAAATAAGGAATAAGGGGCAACCCACTGTCAGGGTCCCCTCCTGTCCCTCTAAGACAGAAGCTTTCTTTCTCTCAATAAATTCCTTTTTCTCTTAACTTCCCTTGTTCCTAGAATTTGTTCCTTGATTTTAGGGAATACAAACTCAGCTTCAGACATCTAACCAGGTGCGAGTTTTCCCTTATAGCACAGGCTTGCTCTGCAGAGCCATTTTCTCTACTCTTCACTTTTACATTCTCAAATAAATTTGATCAATATTTAAAAATAAAATGAGGAATAAATAAGACATCTGAGGCACAGGAAAATGCTTGCTGATGGCTGAGAAATATCAAAATAAGGGATTCAGACTCAAGGCCTGGGTTGTTTCATGTTATTTCCGGCCAGATGCTGAAAACTGAAGACATTCTACCTACCAGGCAATATGACCATGTTTCCTACCCCACATTTGTAGAAAAATGTGCACATTTCCTTTGGGAACAGATTGGGAACTGCCTTCTCAGAAACCAATTTTGGAACAAAAACATTAAGAATCATAAAATGTTCACACACCCTTTGACCTAGTAATCCTACTTCTGGGAATTTATCCTAAGAGAATCATCCCCAAAAAATAAAAAAAAAAAAAAAGTATTATCCATGAAAAGCTCTATTGTGATGTTGTTTTTAATAGGGAAGCACTGGAAAGAAATCCATACTTAGAACAGGATGAACTACAATTTATTGATCATGTACTCAATGATTGTAAATCTAGGACATTATAATAATTATGAAGACCTTGTGGTAATGTAGAGCAAAAATTCTACTTGATATAGTGATTTTATTACACTGCAAGAATGTGATACATTTGTACGTAGGCCACAAGCCTACCCACAACTTTTCACCCTTTCCTTGTTTTGGTAACGGAACCTCCACTTCAGTCCCTGGTGGTTACAGGGACACTCAAGTACATTTCCAAGCCTCCTTTGCATTTAGGCATTGTTGCCACATAACTCTGTCATTGGTCACAGGATCTTACCTGAAGGAATGTCTGTCATTTTCCATTTCATCTAGAAAAACTATGAGGCCCATGTTCTATGGTGCCTTATGACTTTTGAGAAAAAAAAGTCATGGATTTCCAAAACATTTGCCTTAGGACCAAAGACAAAAGCCACAAATTATGAAAACATAGGGCCGGGGAGATGGTTCAGTGGAATAAGCACTTCCCTGGCAAGTGCTCAATCCTGCCTGAGCTCAATCCCTGGTTCTGCCAAAAAAAAAAAAAAAGGGAAACTGCCATTTTTCCCTTTTTTTTCTAAAACTTCCTTAATCCTGTTTTTGTTATTTTTAAAAAATCTTTAACTATAATTTTAATGCAATTAATTATCAAACTTTATCTTTAATTTTGCTTTCTTTGAAGGGTGGTGCTAGGTTTATTCTCTACCACTAAGCTAACACCCTCATTACACTTCTGAAATATATAGCCTTTCATATTTGTACAGATATTTAAACAAAATTTATTTTAAAAACCTGGAAGTAATAGAGAAGCACATAAAAATGACATTTCTGTGCCAGTCTGATCAATTTTATATTTCTGAGTGGTCAGAAATTATCAGGGAACATGACAAAGAAAGGCTGTAGGCCAGGCTTCCTGTAGGCTGGAGATAGAGACAGGCAGACCAGTCCAATGCACCCAGATGAAAGGATGCACCCAGACCCTGACCCTATGTGTATATGTGTGTGTGTGTGTGTGTGTGTGTGTGTGTGTGTATACATGTATCAGTATTAGTCTCTTAAAAACAAGTAGGAAAGAGAATCCATTATCATTCAATTTTACCAAAATCTGATTTCTTTTCCTTTCATAAAAGTATTATGGAATATAACATTTATCAGCTCAAATAAAACCCTGTGCTTTGACTTTAGGAATTACTTTTTTTAGGGGGCAAATGCAGTCCAAGGACATGAACCCATGGCCTTATGCATGCTTAAAAAGCACTCTATTTTGAAGCTACATCTCCAGCCCTAGCATTTAAAAATTACATACAAATGCAAAGGTGGAAAATATTTTATGCATCAAAGTTATTCTTATTTATTTTTAAATTGACAGATATTAATTCTACATATTTATGGAGTACAGTATAATACTTTAGCACATGTATATGTTATATAGTGATCAACCCAGGATATTGAGGTTACTTACCAACTCAAAGCTCATTTTTTAAAAATGTTTATGTTAGGGAAGGATCTACAGGGTGTTTAGGGTCTCACTACTTGATTGGACTCATGGTGATCTGCCTTTTTACGGCCTCCCAAGAGCTGGGATTACAGCACATACCACCATGCCCTGTCTCAATCACCATCTCGGCATGCCCAGGGAATGGGGCCAGCACAGCAGGCCTGGAGATCCAAACCCCGGTTCCTGCACCTGCTTTCAGGCACTTAAATCTGCTGAGCTATCTGGCTGACCCTTCAAAGCTCATTTCAAATCTAATTCATCATTTATTTGTGACTGGAAATTCTGTATAGAAAAATCAGATTGTCATGGCTATGACTTTTCAAAGAAAAGTTTTAATTCAAGAAAAGATATATCAATAGCTAACATTTGTTGAACATTTACAACATGCCAGACTGTTATGGTATGTGTCTAGTTGTCCCCCCAAAGCCTCATGTAATCATGGGGCAGAGACTTCTAGAGTTTGAGATTAACCCATTGTCCTCTGGGATTATGGGTTTTAGTACTGCTGGGATATGGGTGTGAGCACTACTCAGTCTGGTGCATATAGCAGGAACGCAGTTCAAGGAAGACAGATCTCCTCTCTGCTGCCATTGGTGCCGCTGCTCCTTCATTTTTTGGCAGAACCGGTGATTGAACTCAGGCCCTTGCGCTTGCCAGGAAAGAGCTTATTCCACTGAGCCATCTCCCCAGCCCTGCTCCTTCATTTTTGTTCTCTTGCTCTTTGCCACTGTCATGAAGGGTTGCTCTCTGCCATGTGCCACTCTACCTTGCAGCCAGCCAAGTATGGACTGAAATCTTCAGTAACTGTGAGCTGAATAAATCTTTCCTTCCTTCATTTTGGGTGTTGGATATCTGTCCCAGCAATAACTGAGTCACAGATAATATTTTAAATATTTTATATATAGTAACTAATTTAGTCCTCCAAAATCCTATTAAATGGTTACAATTATTATTATCAACATCTTTTTTAAAATAGAAAATTAAGTCTCAGGCTATTTAACTAATTTTCCTACATTCATACAACTAATAAATGAATGGACACCAGGCAGTGTCAAAATCTGAGTTATTTCCTATCTGCATTTCATTAATATAAATCAAGTCTGGTGAAAATATGTAACCAGCGTTCCAGATAATGAATTTGCTAATTGGTGTTTCTTAATGCCAATATTAGCCTAACGGTATATATAAACTAATTGACAGATTTGTTACAATTGAACAATATGACAATTACTAAAACATATAAAGACTGCTGGTTGCCTACCATGTACCCACTCTCCTTTTCTCTCAACTTAATAGAACTTCTATTTTAAGTTAATGGTACCCAAGTAATAGCACCACCTCCTACAGTGGAACCCAGATAATAGCACCATCTCCCAGCTATGGGTAGTGTCCTCACAGTAAGCCACATGACAGTTGCACAGCACTTGAAGTTCCAGGGGGAAGGATCCTGAGACAACAGAAAGATAAAGATAAGAGACAAAAGCTGAAGTCAGGTGGAGTCCTCTCTCTCTCTCTCTCTCTCTCTCTCTCTCTCTCTCTCTCTATCTCTCTCTCTCTCTCTCTCGGTCTCTCGGACGGGAAGAAAGGAACTGCTCAACCACCACGGGGCATTTATTTATACATTTGATGGGTTGGTGTCTCATGGCTCCACTTTGTCCAGCAACAGCTTGCTTGGATTGTCTTGGGGCTTGGTGTTTTCTGGACTGAAGTAGTTAGTTCCCATGGATTGCCTCAGGTGTTCTTTCTTCTTGGACCTGCCTTGCCTTGCACATGGGTGAGCCATTTCCAGCTTTAGCCACTCCCTATAAGAAACTCAATAGTTACTTTCCTGAAGTCTTCTGTAAAGGGAGGTTTCTCATTTTCCCCCATTTGGACCTTTGAAGTGCAGATGCCCTGGCTTGTGCTTCCTAAGAAGATTCACACCTTACCAATGTAAGAGCAAAAGCTGAAAAATGGCTGGGATCTGTGATGAGGATGGCGTCACTGTGCTAGGCTCAGGCTGACTTTCGCCAGAGTTATATTTATAGAAGAGAGTAATGATGTAATGGTTTAAACTATTATCTGACAAGTGTAAGTTCCTTGTTGCTGAACTTCCTCCAAACTCATTTGATAAACCTAACATTACATAATTTCCGTTCAGATTTAGGAACATGAAAAAAATCATTTACTGCCATGCAGGTTTGCTGTAGCTATCTTCCCTTCCCCATCTCACCCACGCCACAGATCCTAAATCCACACATGTGTGAGTTGCCTAAATAAAATAGTATAATGTGTGCACAGAACCTATTGTCATCCTCTCATAGACTTCAAATCATATCATTCATTACTCAGATTCCTAACACAAATGTTATGTAAAAAGTTATTATATTGCATTTTTTAGGGAACAATTACATAGATAGGGAGATATCTATGCAGGTTCACATTTTTTTCTGAATATTTTTGATCTACAATGAATATATGAACACAAAGTGCTGACTGCACTTTCATGATAAATTTAATAAATAAAAAAAAACTGAAAAAGACTAAGAGACTGTGAATCCTTATAAATCATAGTTTTTATAGTACTCATACAAGGCAGTGTCCTCACCCTTGTCTGTGACATGACACTCACAGGAAATCACAGGAATTATACCGTACTGAGTAAAGAAATTTACCTGTTCTTTTTGGAGTCTAGTAATCCATGGGAACCCATGTGCTGTAGGCTCAGCTTGAGCCCCCAGCTTACAGCAGCCCAGCTTTAGCAGCAACCTCCCATGGGTGGACTGGTTGAAATGCTTATTAGATCAGATTTGAAAGAGGAACTCCTCAAAATTCATTTAAGTTTGAGGAAAGCCAAGAAAATAAACTATTGCACTTTTGAGGGGCAGTGGGAAAAGAGTCTTTCTGCAAGGCCAGTTGAATTACAAAGAATGCTTCTTATTTTACATGAGGGATTTTTAAATTGACTTCAATATTCACATGTTCACTAAGTATTTCTTCCATACATAAGATATGAAAAGAGGGTTCTTGTGATTTAGAAAGAGACTTCAAAGAATGAATGTAAACTACTGAGAACTAGGGTCTTCCTTGTCTGAAGAAATAAGGGAAACTCGTTGATCATCTTTAACCCAGCAGGAGCTTCCAAAGGTGTTTTCCCATTTACTCCTTTCTCTCCATGATAAAGATGACGATTTCAAAGATTAGGAAGCTGAAGAAAGCTAGGTTGAGGTCAAATCTAAAGCCCTTCTTAACTGTTCACATGCCTGGGTGTGGTCAGCTGTATGGAATCAAAGAGTTTCATAATGGTTACAGTGAAGATTCCTACCCTGATACCCTCCGCTGCCCCAAAAAAGACTTTCAAGTATTCCTTTATTTAGCTTTTAGGACGTTTTTATCCATACATCAAAAGTAATGTCTATATCTTGGCATTTTCCCCTCTAAAGTGGCTCGTATCCTCATACATGCTATAAATGTATAGAGTTTTGAAAGCTGTCACTCTTCAGAGGCTGTAAGAAAAATTATGTTCTATTTTTCTGAACAACTGCATGGAGCAGCTCTAAACCCACAGTCAACTCCCTGAGCGGTTTCTTTTGGTATTTAGCACCACCTTTCTAGCAACTATTTCCTGGTGTTTTGAGTTCCAGATTTTATCTGTCACTCCTTTCTATGCAAGATATAGGTTTAGTCTCATATCCTCTTCTTGTTCTCCCAATATACTTACATTACAATGTTTTTCTCGAATTATTCAGTTTTTACACATTGTCCTTAAGATAATGTAAATACTACTCAAGGCTGAGGCGCATGCTATTACTACCTTAATTTTCCTGGGATAATTTCCTGATTTCTCCAGGACTGATAATTATCTTGTCCTAATTGGCTGTATAATTTACCATGTATCCATCACAAATCCATGCCCTATCCTCTGCCGTAAATGTATCATCTTTCTGTGTTTAGATTCATGAAGTGTCCTACACATTTTTCTTTTCTCGGAGACAGCCTTACTGGCATCCTGTGTCAGTTTGAATTCGTTGCTTTCTAGGCTTCTTTCAGAGCTGCTATGCTCAAAGCCACTTCACAATGATCATTGTAGCGGGTCTGATGTCTTCCTCTTTCTTGTTTTTTCCTGTACTTTTCTCTAACTCACATCCTGCAATAACTTTTCATAAAAGGCTACATAGGACTTACATTCCCTGAATTCTTCTGTGTCTGAAGACATCTCTATTCTGCTCTCATACTTTATTGATAGTTTGGCTGGGTATTGAATTCTAGGTTTAAAAAACTATCGCACATAATTCTGAAGGCATGCTCTTTGTTTTCTCTAGTCTACTACTGAAGTTGAGAAGTACTTTGGTTCCTATTTTTAGCATAACACTCATTCCTTCTGCTTTTCCTAGAAGATTTAGAAATTCACTTATGATTCCTTGTGGCCTGAGACTTCTCAGCCAGGCACCTTATTGTGGCCCCTTTTCTATTTCCTGCAACAAGTACTGTACTTGGTAGCCATTTTCAATTTTGAGTTGTATGCCTCCTGTCTACGAACTGTTCTTGAATATTTTCCCCCTCATTTCTGCTCTTTAGGAAGCTTCGTCTTGTCAGATATTGCACTATCTGGATTGATGCTTTAAGTCTCATGTATTCTCTTTCTGAGTGTTCTGCTTATGTATTAGTTCTGTTTTAAACATTTAAAATTATATGTTTAGTTTTCAAGAGTTCTCTTTGCTTTCCTAATAAGTTTTTTTTTTTTATTGTAGCATTTTGCTTTTATTTTATAGATTTAAATTTTATCATTTTCAGGCTATAATAATACATAAACAGTTTCTGCTGTTCTCCTTAGTTTGTCCCTTATCATTCAATTTTCTGTGTTCCGCGGTGAGTCTCTATTTTAGGTTGGAGGTGTGCTTTACCTGTGTGGCAGTCTCTTTTTGCTCATTCTTTTTATATATGAGTGCTACTTAACTAATAAAGGTCTCCATGTTGGTGGGATAGGGGGCTTACAAAATATGGGCTTCACTTTTGAACAGTAAATACTTTGTCTCTTTTTTTTTTTTTTTCCAAAAAATACGATTGTTTTGCTCATGAAAGTGACTTGAACATTTTGGACAGTAAGAAATTATATTCCATCCATTCTCAGTCAATTTGCTTACGTATGGGGTATGTGTATATATGAAAAATATGTACACCATAATATATGCAAAACCTTTCTTGAAAGAGAATTTACTTTTCATTCATATTATGAACATGACTTTTCTCTGTCCAGTGTGTAGAGTTCTGTTTTCTTTCATGTCTCTGATGACCCTTGGGTTGCACCCATTGGCGCCGTCCCTGGGAGCACTGCTGGGCGAGTGTGCAGCTGTCATACCCGCCAGGGTTTCTGGTGTACAGCCGCCCTGCCCAGAGTCTCACCTCCCGCTCACCATGGCCTGTCTCCTGCGCATGTGTTCTTTGGGCCCCAGGTGCTTCCTTTGCCTCAAAGTCACCCACCTTTCAGGTTAGGGCTTCACTTTAAGTTTATGGCCTTTTTAAGGGATTTTTTTCCCCAAATAAAGTACTGGGTGTGGGGGTATTTTGAGGGACACAGATCAGCACAGAGTAGGGACCAAAAGCCCAGCCATCTTGGCCTCAGTTGGCTCAGCTCTGAGAAGCACTGCCTTCAGGCGTCGTCCAATGCTGACCGAGGCCGCAGGCCTTGCGACATAGCTCTACTTCACCCTTTGCCCAGTCCTGTAGCCTTCTATGAACATTGATACCAACGGTGCCCCTGCTGGACATCCTGAACTCTCAACTCTGCCTCCAAGTCTGCTTCCTGGGGAATTTGACCCCTGAAAATGTGGATTTTGACCCATCCGACCAATTTCATAACCTGTACACCATAACTGATTTTGTAATTCACGGTTTGGAAAATGCTGCCTTGGGGATCTCTGGCCAAGGACAGAGCTCGGGTGCAGCGGGGTAGAGAGCACTCGGGGCAGCTAACCAGCGTGATGCAGGCTTGCTTTCTCGGCTTCATCCACACGCCTTCTCTCTTTTCTGTCAGGCTCGGCTGCTCCAACGCCCAGGCCTTTCCTGATGAGTGTTTCCTGAGCATAACCTTCTGTCGCCTCCTGGCCCAGGTGGGTGCAGCCCTGGCTGCTGGTTTTCTGTGCCTGGAGCACAAGAATAATTGACTGTTCCATACATAAGGTTTCAACTTCTCTCAAACTTTATAGCTGTACCTCACCCCTTCCCTCTGCCAAAACCCATGGCTTCAGATCCTGAGTTTCTTTTGGATTCTTTATAGTCAAATTCTGGCTTGTGTCTACTCCATTATGTTTAGGTTTGGGCTTTCCCTCCCATTAGCAATATTAACTTTCCTCCTAACAAATATGTTGTATTAGTTATTTTTTGTTGCTATAGCAAAATACCTGAGGGTCAGTAACACATAAAGAAAACAGGTTTGTTTAGCTCACAGTTCTGGAAATTCAAGGGTATGGTGATGGGAGGGCAAGGGCTTCCTAGCTACACCCCATGTGGCAGATGGGGGCCTGGTGTGCACAAGTAAGAGGAGAGATCACATGGTGACTCAGAAGGGTCAGGCTTAATCTCTTACAACAACATCTTACATGGGAACTCCCTGGGCTCCCATGAGAACTACATGAATTCCATCCCAAGGCAGTGCTCGCAGTGCCCTGTCACCCCCTGCTCTGCCTCTCAACAGCACCACCAGTTCCTAACGTCTCTCCCTAAAGACCAAGTTCCCAACACATGACACTTGGAGGCATGCACGTGAACTGCGCCCAAGCCACAGCACCTTCGTTTCACTGCCTCTCCTACATATAAGTCCTTTCCTGGTCTCTAACAAGGGTCAGTTGTGTTCATAGCCATTCTGCCATCTTTAGCTAGAAATTAGCTGGAGCCTGCGGCAATCCTGTCACCACCGTGGCTGTGAAGTGGGGCAGCAGGGATTTGTTTCTTGCTTTTGCACTTGCTTGAACATTATTTTATATGGGGAGATTTTTATGCAAAGAGCTCTGCTTCTATGAGGACATAAAGTTGAATCGTATAGAAAGCTGCCATAAAAGTCTTGATGAGCCAATAAGAGTTTTAAGACCAAATATGATACAAGATAGAAAGTGATAAAATGCATGAGAGCAGATTGAGTGTTCTGGAAATTTAAGGAAAAGAAGAATTATATTCAAAATAGAGAGCAAGACTGGGGGGTATAAAGTGGAATAAAATTGGTCCTAAAATTTAGGGCTGGCAAGAGAAATTACTAGAAATAAGAAACAATTTTCTAGTTATGGGTTGAGTGTTACTACATGTCAGGTACTGTGCTGTACCTGGGACAGATAAAAGGGGAACAGAAATGGTCTCGTCTCTCCCTGGAAGAGTTCATGCGAATTATGATAGAGAAAGCAAAACAATGAAGCAAATGCACATATAAACAGCAATCCATTGCGCACTTTAAAATTCACTAATTTTTTCAAGAATAGCTTTGTAATATTGCAGACTCAATTTTGCTCACACCGTATAATGTAAGCTCTTCAAGAAGATAAAAATAGTTGCCATGAGTGGCAAGAAACTGCAGCAAAATCTTTTTTAATTCTTCATACTTTAAATACTGAAGGGTTTAGGAAAGAATCTCTCCTTCTGGAATGTTAGGCATAGCAACATCAGGGCGATTTGGGGAAGGTCTCACTAGTAGCCTTAAAAATGCACTGAAACAGCTGAGGCAGGCTGAGGGGCGGGAGAAGGGCTGGCAGGGCTGCAGCGCGGGGGCTGGTCCTCCTCTCTGCTCTTGGCTCTGGAATCTCTCTGGCATAATTCACAGCCAATTAATCTTGTCAGGCAGCCTGCAATGCCAGCTACAGCTCAGACTTCATCATTCCAAATAACCATTGTCTTGTTGGTGGAGCCATTCACCTCAAAAATCTTAGTGACATATTTGAAAGCAGACAAAAGATAAGGCACTTGTTCTCCAGGAAAGAGGTCATGGCCCTCAGAGAGTAGATGCACCATGTAGTTTTCAAAACAAGAAAATGCAATTCTTGTAAGAGAGCTTTGAAAAACAATACTTAATAAAATAACTGTTTTTCAGTACCCACAGTGCTTAAAGCTTGTTAATGAAGAAGAAAAATTTGTCATAGGCAGTAGAAAAGAACTCACCACCCCACCCCCAGGCAGTGTGGTGCTTTGCTACGCAGTGAGCATATGAAGGTCTCTACCTGTGGAAAGAGGGAAAAGGAGTGGGCGGTTTGTGGGAGAGCTCTTGAGAAGGTAGGGCACTGTTCAATGCTTGGTGGCTGAGCATGTGGGAGGAGCTCTGAGTCACAGGGAGCGGAGGGCAGGGACTTGTGGGCAGGGAGTGGGCAGGGGAGACCTGTGGCACCACTTGGCCCGAGAGTGTGGTAAGGAACAAGCCCCTGGGACAGCACAGTTCTGGTAGAAAGAACAAAAGCAAAGCCTTGCTGATAATGCCACAGTACAGGCAGGCGTCAGAGCTGTGGAAGGGCGTTATGTGGCTCTCAGCCTGACAACTGTGGTGAACCTGCTGACATCATCAACAGAGAACACTGCAGCTCTGCCTCATTGTAAAAGCAGGCTCAGAGCAGCTCTTCAAGCCAGAGTTGCCCAACGCAGAGCAGGGCGTGAGTTGAAGACAACATTGAGGGGAGCTTGCGTTTTCTGTCTGAACTAAACCTTAAAGCCCTAGGAAGAAGGAAGTGCTTTTCTTTCCCTGTTAGTCAAAGGCATTGATATTGTCTTATCTGATTGTCTTAACTATAAATGGATTTTGCATTTAAAAAAAAAATCTGCATTCAAGTCTTAAATGGAAGCATAGACTCATAGACGCAGGGTGAAAAGAAATCACAGAGCATCTTGATAAAACACTCACACGTCACAGAAGAATTTACACCCAGAGAGTTTAAAAGAAGTTGGCCAAGGAGTGAGGTGAGGAATTGGAAAAGGTAGGTGGATCAATCAGTCAATAGTCAATCCAATTACAAATCAAGCATGGATGGAATGCGAGGGTGCCAGCCCCAAACGCAGGAGCCTCCTGGGACAAGAGGGATACTTCATTCTCAGAGGCAGGTCCGGGAGAGTTTCTGACTCCATGGAGAAGTAAAGCTCTTGGGGCTGGTGCCGCTGGATGTGGAATGGAAAGAGCCAGCCCTGGCACAGATGTTCATGTCTGTGGAGAGGCTTCTCGTTACGTTTTGTGTGTACTGCAGACAACCAGTCCAGAGCGAGATGAAAGAATTCAGTAACTATATGGTAAAACAAAAGGGAAGGCCCCTAATTTTAAAAAAAATCTTTTTTCTAACCTCTGAGATTCTTTCAGGGGTTACTGCAATACAAAATCTGCCCAGAGCAAAGTTAATTAACTGAATTCATTATGTTGTGAAGATAACTGTGATGTTAATTGCAATACTGACATTAAAGTATTTATAAAATGCACAAATACTTCATTTTTTTAATATAAAAGTTGACAAATATTGTATCACGAGCTGAATTGTACGCTCCCCAAATTAACATGTTGAGCTTGTGCTTCCCAATGTGACTGTATTTGGAGAGGTAAGTCAGGGTGGGCCTAACCTAGTACAGAAACACACAGAGAAAAGGCCACATGGACTTGGACAGAGGTGACAACCCCCTACCAGTCTGGGGAAGCCAAACCTGCTGGCACTTTGATCTTGGACACTGAGCCTTGAGAATTATGAGAAAATCAAGATCTGCAGGTTCAAGCCAGGGTCTTCATGTTTTGCCACACCCTGCCCATAACTGTTCTCTGTCTGAGAGGCAGTTAGTGTCCAAGGGAGAGATGCCTCTTCCTACTTCCTGAATCCAGAGAAGAGGTCCCTGTTTCAGGCAAATCATCCTAGAAGAAGAAGCAAGCTGTAAAAGAGCAGATAGTCCTCAGGGAGCAGCGATAGTCCAGTTCCAGGGAAGGGAGGTGGGCTCACGGGGGAAAAAAGAGTAAGAGTCAGGAAAAACTTTTCTCTCTCTAGCTGCCCAATATTGTCTTTTATTCCTCCAGGAAGAAGTACTAAAATGCCCTCTTCATCTGTGCACCTCTGCTCTATTTGAAATATTAATACAGTATCTAAATTCTCTAGGTAACTCCTGAAACATAGATGGCCTTGATTTCAGATTTTTTAAAAATATTAAAAGAATAAACTTGCACCAACAAATGTAGAGCACTTCAGTATTTCAAAATAGCCTGGGGAATGACAATTTGTATTTGTATTCCTAATTAGACCCAGAACTCAGTCCAGTGAACTCACAGTTTACAGGATTAAGTTAAAGCAGCCAAACTTCCTACACACCTTTAGGATTAGGTATTGAATGAACCGAATTAGAAATAGGCTTATGGTACTGCTAAGCAACAGATGCATTGAACATTGTTTTTGTTGGAAGCTAGTAGGTATAAATTTCTTGACCAGGGTAGGTTCACAATAAATATTTGTCTTACCTAAAATCAAATGACATATTTATCCAGAAGTTGAAAGATTAATTCCAGATACTGCTTTTTTTTTTTAAAGAAAGCAATCAGTTGTTATACAAGTGTAATGTTTTTTTTTTTTTTTAATTTTGGATTATGTATACTATTAGAGTATAATTTTTAGAAAGGTAAAATGACAAACATATAGAAATGAAAATGTATAAAAATTTTATTCCTCACATTGACAATGATGATAAGATGTTAAAACAAATTCAGCAAGAATGTGGGAATTCAGGAATACCGGCGATTTATTTATTTATTCACAATACTGGGGACTGAACTCAGGATAAGTGCTTATATCACTAAGCCACCTCCCCAGCCTGGAGAGCTTTAAAAAGAATGGGCCTGGGTTTGATGTCTCTCACCCATAATCCCAGCAGTTCAGTAGACTGATGCAGGACTCAAGTTTGAGTCCGACGTGGGCAATGTAGGGACTCAGTAAGATCCTGTCTCAAAATAGAAAAGGGCTCAGTGCAAGAGCTCTGGGTTCGAGCCTTACACCACAGGGGTGGGCGTGGGGGTGAAGGCAGGGACGGCTAAAGCCGAACACTGCTTCACTCATTATGCACCTGTCTACAGCTCTATACTCTGAAGCATTCTTGCCCCAGGAGCCTGAGCTGCTCTTATCTGAAGGCTGTAGGACCCAACTCTTTACTTTGCCCAGAGCTGCACATCCGCAGGCACAAGTGGCTCTCTGCCAGGCGCCCAAGTCCAGCCTGCTGATCTGAAGTGTCAGCTGGCGCTCCCTTAATCCTTATCCCTCGGTTTTAGTCTTCGAGACCTGACTGAGCTGCCACTCTCCCAGGACGGGCTCCTGCCTCACTCTCCCTATTCTCCTTTACAGGCCTGCAGCCCTGCGCTGGATCCCGAGCGAATTTCACAAGTCTGCAACGTGCGGATGGATTTCCGGGGCTCCCCGCAGCAACCATAGCTCCCCTGCTCCTGGCCTCTGTTCCTATTCCTATTAAGCACCTGATTCTACTACAACCCTTCTGCCCATCCACTACTTTTCTGCCACCACCCCCAGTGTACGATATCCCCCTACCCGCGCCTCTTACCTCCCTAGGTCTTTCTCTAGTCTTGGACCTGCCAGCTGCCCCCTCTGGGAAGTCCTCTACAGCTTATTGGACACCCCACTTCCCCCGTGTGGGGCTCAGTCTCTGTTACAGGCTTTTCTTTTCTGCTCTTCTTAGATGAAGATGTTCTTTGGCATTCTCTCCTCTGCCCTCTTCTCGTTTGACCCTTTGCCCACTCATCCCAAGAATCTCATCCTGGATCTCCTGGCTGCAGTGAGGGAAGGCCCCACATCTCTTCTCTGCACCCCACCTTCTCCTGAGCTCCACTCAGCTTTCTGTGAGAGTCCCTTCCCAGCCAAGGAATTACTCCGCAAAGGGATTTTCTGCTTTCCTTTTCTCCATGAATAGAATGGCCACTGACTCAAGCCACAGATCCCAAACCACCCTTGTGGGCAACTGGTGACCAACTCCTGTGCGTTTGAGTGCTGCCAGACTGCCGCTGCCTTGCCTTCTATTCTAAGGATTCCTGCTGGTCCGTGCTTTCAGTGGTCGGTTGCTTCTCTTCCCCCACCTTCCTCTATATTGTCACCCAAGTGAGCAAACACCGCAGGGTACAGCCACTAGGGAGCTGTGTGGCCAATGTAATGGGTCACATTAACTTGTCTAGATGACGTGTATTACAGTGGACAGTATAAGGGTGCGTAAAATGTTGCTGCACTCTCATTTCATATATGCACCAGCTTATGAACACGAGGTACGTAAGTATCTGTGTGTGAATCATCGCCATGGTTAAGTCTTACAGTGATCAAAGAAATGTAAAAGCCACACCTGTAAAACACACAAGTGAGCACCTGTACTGAAAAAGTAAAAGGAATACTTCACTGGCTTCTCTGATTCTAAAGAATGAAAGCCACATAAAGCTTTCAGATTCCCATGATGACATGGGACAGCTGGCCTCTCCACTTCCTGTCATGCCTGCAGATCAGAGACGTCTTTAGGTCTGCATGGTGCTGCACTGGGAGGCACCAGGAAGCCCTGGCAAGCACGCTGCCTCTGTAGCACAGCAGCTGCTCCTGCAGGGAAGTAGTGTCCAATACTCTTTGGGGTTTTAATTTTTATTACTGTTTAATTTCTTTTTGTTTTCAAGTAGTCCAGAACATGATGAAATAGAATTTCAGATTGGTGTGAGTTTAAAGGCAAAATGTTAGAATGTAATGAAAGATGCCCAGAGACATGATCAGTTCCTCCTCCTCTCTGCCTCTCAGAGCCTTCTGGGGTAGAAGTTAGCTCGCAGCCCCCAGAAATGCCCTGACACCATGCTCTGGTGCCCCCTGTGAATGGAAGGACACCTGCCCAGCCCCCTCAAGTGCCCATTATGAGTGGTGGCACCCATGTCCAACCTGTGCAGGTGACCACCAGGCCTAAATACCTGAACTATGCTCAGCAACATGCAGGTACAGCTGTGCACACAGAGGTGCCCGGGCCTGAAGGTGAGCTGCACGCCTCACAGAGCTCCCTGCTGGGGTAGAAGTTAGCTAACAAGACAAGGCAAACTACATCGAGCAGAGCAGCGAGCAGCACCAGGTTCAGACACTACTTCTGTCACAGGGTAAGTACAGGTGCGAGCGAGGGAGGGAAGGTGCGAGCGAGGGAGGCTCCTATCTATGCAGACGGTGAACCGTCTGCCAGCAGCACCTGTCACTCCACAGAACTACAGGGAGCTTGTGACTGATGGAAGCTCACAGCTGTGTCTCCAGAGCTGAGCCCTCTGTGGTATTCTCTGCAGACAGAGACAGGAGAACTCACCCCCAAATCCTAAGCCATTTAGGTCCTCCTCTAAGCTCAACTTCCTCTGAATAATGGCAGTCACGCTGACAACGCTTCCCTAGAAGGGTTATTTGAGGATTAAATGAGCTAATGTACACAAAACACTGTAAATAGACCTTCTCTTATACAGCAATAAGATTATTTTTGTAATACTCAGTGTATAAATTGCTTTGCACTGGTTTTATATAAAAAGCTAGTTTCTATTAATGCCAGCCACACCTAATTTTTTACACTGGTTCTGGGACATAGAAAGTTTCTCTTTTTAATCATACCAGAAAGGCCGGCCAGATAGCTGAGGGGACTAAGCTGCCCGCTTAGGCAAGTGGTTCAATCCCCGGTGCCACGTGATGTGCCAGCCCTGCCCTCGGGCACACTGAGCCATCCACTGAGTCCAGGTGTGGTGGCACATGCCTATAATCCCAGCCCTGGGGAGGCTGAAAATAGGAGGGTTATTAAGAGTCTGAGCTGCATAGTGAGACCCTGTACCAAATACATTAAATCATAACAGAAGCAGGCTAGGGAAAGCACGAGATTGTAGTTTTTAGAGGATTTAATAACATTGAGAATATGTTCCTTGAGTCCTGATGGAGTGATATAAAATTATCAAAGCTTGTCAGTTAATAGCGATTCAGCATTTCTAGTGCTTGTGAACATGGGGCTAGGGAAGAGACTTTCCCTTTGTTTAGTGGGTTCTGGGAAGATAATGGTGACAATGGTTAAAATCCAAATCTCAACCTAGAAACACACTAGCAATACCAAAGCCTGTGGGTACTGACACTGAGATTTAGCTTACAAAGCACCCACACCAGTTCCAGGGGAAAGCTGCCTGCGGCCAGGGCAGTGGAGGGGAGAGAGCATCTTCCCTGTTGAAGGAACCCAGAGAATGAATCTTCAGCAGACCCTGAATCTACTGCACCTTGATCTTGCACTTCTCAGCTTCCAGGACTGTGGATGTTTAGTTTATAAATAACTCTGCTTATAGTATTTTGTCTTAGTAGTCCAAATGGACTAAAACACTATTGTCTACTATATCCTTCAGAACTAGCAATCTTCCTCTGAAGGAAGAGACTCCGATATATTAGAAAGGGCTAAGAAACCCCTAGAGCCCTGGTTTTAATTGGAAATGTCAGTATGATCATTAGGAACTTTATCTGTAAAATTACATCTATATGTATAATTATCAATAGGTAGATTTCCCTACTGGAAAGTGTCAGAAGGAGTACTCACCCCTGTAATACTACAAAGGAGCACCCACAGTGTGATCTTGAAACCATATCATTCCATAACAGAAACCAGAACTTGTCAAGGACCCACAACTGATTCCATCTTGGGGTAGGCAGCTCACAAATGATCCTGAGACATCTGATACACAGATTCAGCAGCATAGCATGATACAAAGTCAATACCCAAAAGTCAATAGCATTCCTCTACACAGATAACAAATGCACTGACAGGGAAATTATAGAAACAATACCTTTTATAATAGCACCCTGGAAAATGAGTTGGCAAAAATGACTAGGGTATGTCTCATGAGCTCAGAAAGCAACCAGAAGAGTATTCTAGTGGGAATCCTCTTCAGAGGGTCAATCCAAAGATAGGGCAATTCAAGCTCCAAAAATGTAATAACTGTTATTGGCTAAAAACCTTTTACAATGTCCCTCATGAACATAGATGAAAAATTCTCAATAAAATCCTAGAGAATACAATACAGCAAATCATCAAGAAGACCATACACCATGACCAGGTAGGATTCATTCCAGGGATGCAAGGATAGTTCAATATTCAAAAATCTATAAATGTAATACACTATATCAATAGAGTGAAAACACATGATCATCTCAACTGATGCAGAAAAGGCTTTTGACAAAGTCCAACACTCATTCATGTTCAATGTCCTACAGAAAATTGGAATAGAAGGCCTCTACTTCAATTTGATAAAAGCCATTGTGAAAACCCAATGGCTAACATAACTCTAAATGGGGAAAAACTGAAATCTTTTACTCTTAGATCTGGTACAAGACAAGGATGTCCTCTATCACCCCTCCTATTCAATGTAGTTCTGGAATCATTAGCTAGAGCCATTAGACAAGAGAGAGAAATAAAAGGAATAAGCATAAGTAAAGAAGGAGTTAAATTATCATTATTTGCAGATGACATGATACTTTACTTGGAAGATCCAAAAAACTCCACCAAGAAGCTACTAGAATTGATACACAAATCCAGTAGCATAGCAGGATACAAAATCAATACCCAAAAGTCAATAGCATTCCTCTACACAGGTAACACACTGACAGGGAAATTATAGAAACAATACCTTTTACAATAGGACCCTAGAAAATGAAATACCTTGGAATTAATCTAACTAAAGAAGTCAAAAATCTTTTCACAGAAAATTATAGTACTCTGAAAAAAAGAGATTGTAAAGGATTTCAGAAAATGGAAAGATATTCCCTGCTCCTGGATAGGAAGAACCAACATTGTGAAAATGGCCATACTCCCAAAATTGCTGTACAGATTTAATGCAATCCCTATCAAACTACCACCAACATACCTCACAGACCTAGATAAATCATTTCTAAAATTTATTTGGAACCAGAAAAGACCTAGAATAGCAAAGGCAATCCTGGCCAACAAAGACAAGACAGGAGACTTTACAATCCCTGACTTGAAAAAATTATACTTCAAGGCTATTGTTATAAAATCAGCATGGTACTGGCAACAAAATAGACATGAGGATGAATAGAATAGATTAGAAGATGCTGAAGCCTCTACGAACACACTCAGCCACCTTATCTTTGACAAAGGGGCCAAACATACACACTAGAAGAAAGATAGCCTTTTTAACAAATGGTGCTGGAAAACTGGCTTTCTACATACCAAAAACTAAAACTTGAACCAGATCTATCACCATGCACTAAGCTAGAGTCAAAATGGATTAAAGATCTAAACATTAAAGCAGAAACACTAAATCTCTTAGACAAGAAAGTAGGAGGAACTCTTGAAGACATAGGGGTAGCCAAAGAGTTCATGAACAAAAATGAAATCACACAGGTAACACTTGAAAGAATTAACAATTAGGACCTCTTCTTATTTAAAACTTTTTGTATGTCAAAAGAAATTACCTATGAAGTGAAAAGACAACCCACAAATTTGGAAAAAGTCTTGACAAATAAGTACTCAGACAAAGGTCTACTCTCTAGAATTTATAAAGAATTAAAATACACTAGGGTCCCAAAATTTAAAGACCCAATCAAGAAATGGGCATCCGAGATGAATACACACTTCTCAGAGGATGAAATTAAAGAAGCGAATAAATACATGAAAAAAATGCCCCACATCACTAGCCTGAAATGCAAATTAAAACAACACTGAGGTATCATCTCACTCCAGAAAGAATGGCTATCATTAAAAAAAAAAAAAAAAAAAAAATCAACCAACAACAAATGTTGGAGAGGCCAAGGGGAAAAAAGAACTCTTTTCCACTGTTGGTGGGAATGTAGACTGGTGCAACCATTGTGGAAATTAGCGTGGAGACTCCTTAAAAAACTAGGACTGGAAATCCCATTCAAACCAGCTATCCCACTACTGGGAATTTTCCCAGAGGATCTGAAAACATCGTATCACAGTGATATATGTGTACCTATGTTTATAGCAGCACAATTTGTGATAGCCAAATCTTGGAAACAACCAAGATGCCTGTCACCTGAGGAATGGTTGAAAAAGATGTGGTATTTTTATACAATGGAGTATAACTCAGCTATAAAGAATGATAAACTTGAAGAATTTATATATTTAAGTGGATGCCACTTGAAGATATGTTCATAAATGAAACAAACCAGACACACAGGTGTAAACATCGTATAGTCTCCCTAGTATAAAAACTCAAAAGAATTACAAATAGAAAGCTATAACACAATTAAAAGGAAAGCAAGAACTTGAAGACTAGACAATGAAGAGAGAGCAAGAAGAGCTAAGAAATCTGACAGAGGCAAAGCCATACAGTTATACATACAAGTTAGGTAAGGCAATGATCCTGAGAATTTTCAGAAGATTTTCAAATCTAGCAGTTAATTTGGAAGGATTTTCATCCTGACTAACTACATATGCTGATACCCGTGAACTAAGCAACTGTACTGAAGATGGCAATTTGTAAGAGTAAAGGCAGCTTCGCAGGAGCTTATGAATCACTACACCAATCCCAGCTTTGAGACACTGACCACACTGTGATCACACCAAGGCTGTGGCTAACCTGAGGCAACTGAAAAAGCTTCCCAGGAAGAAGTTACTAGGAGCAAGGCCTTGGGGAACAAGGCGGTGGTCACTGAGGAGTGAAGAAAAGGAGAAACTGTACAAGGAGCTGAATAACATTTTGGTGAGGCAGCCTGGCCCTGAGGCTGCAGAACAGCTGCAGATCTATCAGCACACCCCGCAGGAGAAGACTGCATCAGAACTGAATATGTATGAATCACAGAGCCAAGAATATAAGTATGAGGTTGAGAAACTCAGCAATGAACTGATGAATGTAAAGAAGAAATACCTGGCTCAGAAACACAAAGAACTTGCTCAGAAGAAGAAAGACAAGATGCCCAGAGACGGTGCCATCCTGGTTGCCAAGCCCAGCGGCCCTTACTTCACTTTCCCCTCACCAAGATTCCCAAGGTAAGTCCTAACATGACGCTGCTGCCTGGATCCAGCTGCACAGTTCACAGGAGAAGGACACCGTGACACTCTTGAGGAAGCCCCTTGGCAGCCCTTGGATCAGGATTGGCTAACTAAATCAGGTCCCCAGGTTCCAGGGTGGAAAGAAAGGCTGAGCTGATGTGGTCATCTATGCACAAGAGTGATACTTCTGCCTGGACCAGGAGGACACCAATAGATGAGAATTATAATTCTGTCTATCCGATTTGGCTGGTTCCTGAAGGAAGCAGATTCTTTGGTTAAAACCACAACAGCCAGTTTGAAATGCACCAGATGTAGATGCTCTACACGAATGAAGCTTTGGATCCTAATTTCTCTATTAAAGATATTTATGTAATGGAAGTTTTTATATTTAGAAATTTGTGAAATGCAATGCATCTCCTCTCATCTTATCAATAAGGATCAGTTTTAATTATTTCTCATTAACAAGTCATCGCATGAGATGAAAAAGAGGGACACACTTTCAAGTGTACAAAGTGTTTTGAGAATGATTTCTATGTGGAGTATCTTATTTGACCTAGGATAGGAAAATCTATTCCAAAGAGATATACCAATAAATGCTTCATCATAAAAAAAAACTTTTAGTATGTTGAAATCCAAGAGTTTATCATAATCTTTTAAGCAAAGAATTATTCAGTCTCAGAGGAGAATAAGAACCCATTATTATCATGGAAACTGGTAACTAGGAGCAAAGAACCAAGAAATATTGTGCTTCTTCTAATTGAACTGCACTAGTGGTAGCCGAATGACAGGTGAAATATACGCCCCGGTAAAAGTATTCCAACCTGTAAGTGAGAGAGACATAGTGGGATTTTACTATCACGACTTTGTAGCCACCCATAAGTGGATCTAGACATGAACAGTCAAAAAGGGAGCCATACATGCAGTAGTCACACCATGATGAAAGTCACACTGACCTGTCATCTCTCCCAAGGGAGATGAAGCCTTGGGCTGATGCTTCTGAATCCACCTGCTGGCTCCCACGAAATACAGAGAGCAGAGGAATAAGCCAGCCTATACCCTGAGACCTAAGTATGAAAACAGTGGAATTCAATTGTGTGAAATTACAAATTGAATAGTTCAGTTTTGAGCTGTATGTATGTGTGTGCGTGTGTTTGGTGCTGAGGACTGAGCTCAGGTTCTTCTCACAAAGTGACATCCCCAGCCCTTCTCAAACATTTTATTTTTATTAGTTTGTATTTTTGAGACAGGGTCTTGCTACATTGCTCAAACTAGGCTCAAACTTGTGATCCTTCTGCCTCAGCTTCCCAGAGTGCTGAGATTGCATGCATGCCCCAACACAGCCAGTTGGCTCGACCCCTTTAAAAGGAAGAATCATAAGGAAATGAAACAATGGAAGAGTGAACAGGGGTGGATTATGGAAGTCTTACACTCTGGAAAAAAATTAATGTGGAAAAACATAGTGTTGATTGATATGCAATTGGGTTGTGGCATGGTAAAGAAAGGATGGAAGGTGTCTACAGGGCAGGGAAGTTTGCACTAGATAGAGCACAGGAAGGACCTGCTGGGGAAGCCAGGAAGGCTTGTGTCTTGATGTAGGGGTTCACTAGAAGAGAGTTTGCCACACAAGCACCCATTAGAGTGGGCATTTATTTTGCATGGGTTTCTAATGCTATTTGTTTTACAGTAGATGTAAAGATTAAAAGAATTAAAAATCTATTCAATTTAAATGGTAGCCATCACTACGAAGGAAGACTTCCACTGAGATTGTCTCATGTGTCTTACTCAAGATGGAAAATACCGAAAAGTACTTGTAATAATATTTCTGGTGATGATTCTATCTGGTGAAGTGTACAAAGAGGTGAAACTAGGACAAGGCAACAAAGAACAAGGCGAACCACTGAGATGGAAGGCAGGAAGCATGATCTCTACATCCAGAAACAGAAATCTAAGAAATCTTGTGGGTATCTGTGAGTTGTTCACTCCAAAGCATACTTAAGTTTTGTATAAATACATCTTTTTAAAACTATTGATTAATTGATTGACACAGGGTCTTGCTACATGGCTTGGACTCTTAGTGATCCCCCTGTCTCAGCCTCCCCAGTGCTGGGATTACAGGTATGAGCCACCATGCCTGGTTTTGGTGGCCAGCATGGCATGCCCAGGGTTCCTGGGCTGGCACAGCATGTGATACTAGGGATCAAACCTAGGTCCTTGGCTTGCCAGACAGGTGTTTATGCTATCAAGCTATCTCGCAAGCCCTCATTACTTGAAAAATCCTGTCCTTTTGTTATTTGGGCCTAAAATTTTCCTTTTGGAGGATACTGCTCTACAATAGAGAGCTTTTCTGGCATGTGGAAGTCCACAGTGTCACAGGAAAGAGGAAAGGATAGGAGAGAAGAGGAGAGGCCAGAAGAAGGGGAAAGCAGGAGGGAAAGGGGGGGGTAAAGACAGGAAAAGAAGGAGAAAAGGAGGAGAGGAAAGAAAAGAAAGGAAAGAAGGGAAGAGAAGGGGAGGGAAGGGAGGGGAGGGGAGGGAAAGCCCACGAACTTCTAGGCTGTGGGTGTAGCTTGGTGCAGGAGCTGGCACTTAGCTTGCACAGCAGCCTGGGTTCAGATCCTCAGCAATAGCAACACGCGTTCCTCGGCCTGCCCTAACCTTTCCTTAATTGTTGCTAAGGGAAGTTATGAGCCTCACACATTGGCACGGCTTGTCCCAAGCATCACTGCTAGGCAAACCCTACTGCATGGGGTGGGGGTGAGGAAAGGAGCGCCGCTTAGAACCCCAGTGCCAAGTGGGGTGAGCATGCATTTCCAGGGCCACACCTGCCCTGCGGTTGAGAGGGGCAGATTCAGACCTGCACAGTGAATGCCTGGAAGGGAGCCGGCTGCCTCCCTCCTTCCTGCTGTTTGTGCCTGGTGTCTTCATGGCTTACCCTGCCCATCACTCCAAGTGGCAAGTGACCTAGTTAAACTGCGCCCGCTCACATCAGACCATCAGATTAGGCACTGTTTGTCCTAGAAAACCCCTCCTCTTCGCCTGTCGTTTTTGTCTTCAGCAAATTCTCTTTCCCTTGCTTTCTTCACTATCACTCACTGCCCTTTGTGTCATCACATTTCTCTTTCATGCTACAAATAGAAAATATTTGCCAGTTAGGAAATCGAATTATTCTGAATACTAGAAATTTATACCAATATACTAAAGAAGATCAATTGAAAAATACATATCATTTGTACAGAAGCGACTCCCATTTTGAGTCAGTGTGTAACTCTAAAAATAGAAAACATACTTGTCAAAGCTCAGAAAAATGAATAAAACTCATTTGTTAAATCACCAAAAAATTTCAGATTACCATTTTCACACATTTATGAAGGCTTTGGGAGCTGTCAAAAATATCACCATAGTGATTTCTCCCCCTATCTATTGCTATTCCAGTTTTTGTCTTCTATGAAGCTGCTTCCCACCATATGCCAGATAATCCCCACCCACCACACTTGAGCGCACATGCACAGGTGCGCACGCACGCACACACACACACACACACACACACACACACACTTTTAGCAAGAGTGTGGGCTAGCACCTTGCCAATGGGACCAGCCAAAGAGTCCACTGGGAGCAGCTGCATCTTCCTATCCAGGAGGCAGAACAGGGGACGGTCCCCCTGTTGCAGGCAGCTAAATCAGATGGAATTAATATGCAATCAGAGCAGGACTGCAACTGGGAGGAAGTCAACTCGTCCACAAACACAAAAACATCAAAACGGTGGCTGGAGCTAGTCAGAAGAAAGCCAGGCCTGGCCTGCACATCTGCCTGGAGATAAATGGCAGCTTGAGATTATCCTATAATTAGCACCACCTGGCCAGTGGCCCCCAGACAGGCATCAGACAGCAGGTGGTGACCAGCACACCTGGGCCCATTCTCCCCTCCTTCTCCAAGAATTTCTTTGATCTTCCATCTACCCGTTCTGCATGACTCATCTCCCTATTGAGTTACTCTGAGGGAGGTGAGGCAGCTATACTTGGGATCTATAGGCTGACCACAGTTTGACCCAACTGATACCTGCACGTTCCCCTGGACAAAGAGGCCTGGTGGCCACCTCCTTCTAGGATGCCCTCTGCCTCTCAGGAACTCTCTCAATAAACCTCTACTACTTCCATGGTTCTTTATCCCTTGGAATTATCCTTCAATATCCAAGAGATAAAAATGGCACATCTGACATCTGGCAGGTCAGGAGTTATATTTTTCCTGTATCATCCCCACATTTGGTTACAGATAAAGAGGCCCCTGTGGCAGCTGCTATGAGAGCCTTTTTCAAATCTGAAAAAGGTCAGGACAAGGTGTATCAAAAGAAGTGGAGAGCTAGAAAGCTGGAAACAGCCTTTGTCTTTACCATGACAACTTCTTTGGGGACATACTGTACCTCTCTAACAGAATAAATGTTCATGATTTTAGCACCCTAGTTGTACATTCTGTTACTTGTTGCTGGAAATATCCTAGTTTATGCATATGCTGATCATGCAGGTAGAATTCTGGACTTTGCTGGTAAGGCCAGGGCCCCCCACCCTCTTGTGCCACAGCAGGGGTCTGGAAGTAACTGCACAGCACACTGAATCATCGTTATTATTTTTTTCCATATGATTTTACAGCACTTAGCTTAATGGAAGAAAAATGTATCCAATTTCATGTTAGATAGGCTTTATAGGCAAAAGATGATTAATAACATTAACAAAAATGAGGAGCATATTGTTGCTTATACATTTTACATTTCATGATCTCTTTTGAAACATGACTAATCTAGAAATTATGATTTAATTATAGAAACAGCTCAAGAGCTGATAGACTCTTTTATGTCAACTTTCTTCATAAAATAAAATACTGGAAGTATCTGGGTTAACATTTCTTTCCAATAGTACTTATATATATTTTTTTGACATTCTACTCTGTAACAGTTGATATTTTGTGCCAACTTGAGTTTAGAAGTTTAACTAAGGGACTCAGCAGGGGGATGGGTACTGTACTTTGGAAGCATCCTCATCCTGTTCAAGAGGAGGGTAGAGATGCTACATCAACCCTAGGGGCGAGGGAGGCCTACTTACAGTTTAAAGAGGCTCTGTCATCCTCACCACCACCCTTTCGGTCCTTGCTGCTTCTGCTATCTTCTGCTGCCTTGAGTTGTCCCCCCCATGCCATGCCAAGCTGCCTTGGAGCCAGCTGACCACAGACTAAAGTCTATGTACAAACTGTGAGCTAAGTAAACCTTTCCTTCCTTAACTTTGGGTTTCAGGTATTTTGTTCCAACAACCAAAGAGAGAAGAGTAACCACAATGAAATTGGGTACCAGGAAAGTGGTGTTGCTGTGACCTGACTGTGTATTTCAAGGGCCTTTGGAAATGAGTTATGGAAAGAGTTTGGAAAGGTTTATTACCTGAAAGAGTAGAGCTGGAATGCTTTAGGGTGATCTGTGCAGGAGATTCTGGGCAGAGCTTAGGAAGACAGATGACTAATAGCAATCCTGCTGGTAAAGACCAGGTGTGGGAGGTTTCTGTTGGGAAGAAGGACTGCATTGGCCGTTGGGCTCCAGATGATGTGTGTTATGGCTTGGAAGAAAGTTTGCCTGCATTTTGCTCATGTCCAGAGACTTTGCCTGAGAGTGAGTTCAGGTGGACTGATTTATCTGGCAAAACAATTTCAAGGCAGTCGAATATTGAGGCAGTGGCATGGCTACTGTTGGGGGCGTTTAGTCAGGGCTATGCTGAGAATCAAGTGCAAAGAGCAAGATGACTTAAGATGTTGTGAATTTGACTAGATAGGAAGCCCCAGTAAAGCTGGGGACTGCAAAGATAGAGCTGAGGAGATCTTAATTGCTGAGAAGGAACAAGAAAATAAAAAAGATAGGCCACAGGCATTGCAAGCAGCAGCAGGCCTCTACCCTTTGCAGCCTCAAAACTGCAAAGTAAAAGACTTTGCTTTAAGGAGAAAGCCTCAGCAAACCATGTTCCACATGGGGACAGCATAGAAAATTTGTTCCTCAAAATCCAATTCAAAGTGCTCAGCAATCCTGGCACTTGACCCCTGCGGACGAGAGGGAGGAAAACTTGGCTACTGCTCTACCTGGCTGCAGACTCTGGCATCATCACATGGTGCTGGTTTTAGGTACATACAGAGTGCATGAGTTCTGAGGTTTGAAAGGCTTCCACCTCGACTTGAGAGGGCCTGAAAGGCCAGGCAGTGTGCCCCTGAGGGACAGTGTGTGGACTGCCTAAAGTAAGCTGCAAGGAAGGAGCAAAGGGGCCAAGGAGAGAAGCCGGGGCCACCCCCAGAAGCGCCGTGGGGGGAGTAGCACAAGCCCTCTGGAGCTTAGGGAGTGCTTCAGATGCTGGACGTGGAACTTCAGGACTTAACGTTCATCCTGTTGGGTCTCAGACTTGCTTTGGTCCCAGTCCTTTGTATTTTCTTGTGACTTTTGGAGATAATGAAAACATTTATCTTGTGCCCTTAAATGTTGAAACAGTTTAACTTTGTTTTCACTTGTGAAGGGTCCATCTTACCTCTCAGAGGAGACTTGGGTCTTGCTCTTTTCATCAAGGCTGAAACTATCAGGACTGAGGTAACTCTTGCAGATGGACTAGCTGCCTTTTGCACAAAGGGATGTGCATGAGTCTTTGGGGGACCAGGGCAGAATGTTATAGTTCTAATGTAATATAATGTTCATAGATTTAATACTGAGTCTCAAGGACGCTAAAACCTGTGTTACCGTGTTCAAGTTCTAAAATGTTCAGAATAAGCATGTCTGTATTTGGGAACCAACTTTTAAAAATATATGTCTGGTTGCTAGGTTGCTAAGGGGTGGATTGTAACCATTGATACATTGTGTCAGCTTAGGAAACTTGAGAAGTTTAGTTAAGGGACTCAGCAGGGGGCTCGGGTCCTCATTTTGTAAACACCCTGTGCAAGAGCAGGGCTTGGAGCATGGCGCCAGGTCTGGGGGTGAAGGAGTTAATGCGACTTTGCTTACGGTATAGGGAGGGGAAAATGGCTTGTCCTTCCCTTCCTTTTTTGCTCTCTGCTTTTGCTGTCTTCTGCCCCCTTGAACTGTTGCCCGTACACCCCACCTTGGAGCTCCTGATTACCGAAACTATGAGGTAAATAAATCTTTTCGTTCTAAATTTTGGGTGTCAGATACTTGTTTCAGCAAGAGAGAGAAAAGTAGCCAAGCCACACTCCTAGGAACCACAGTGAACTTGTAGAGAACAAGGGAGTGAAAAACTATAGTAACTCTAAGATACATTTGGCTATAGCTAGCTAGACAATACAAAATCATAAAAGTTCTTTAATTTCGTCCTCTGAGAAGTGTGTATTCATCTCAGATGCCCATTTCTGAATTGGGTCTTTAAATTTGAGGGCCCTGTTATATCTTAGTTCTTTATAAATTCTAGACAGTAGACCTCTGTCTGATTGCTTATTAGTTAGGATTTTTTCAAAGTTTGTGGGTTGTCTTTTCACTCTGTTGACAATTTCTTTTGAC
>PVKA01025763.1:0-20000 GCA_004027165.1 Ctenomys sociabilis
CTGGGCATCAAACCTGGGATCTTGCATTTGTCAAGCAGGCGCTTATGCCACTGCGCTATACTCCCAGCCCTACAATAACTATTATTTGACCAGCCAACTTTACTGTGCCTTCCTTCTGAAAATTTAACTTTGCCCTTCCCTGACATGCATTTGACTCAGGCCCAGCCAATCATAGAATCCCATTTCATTGGGCATAGTCATTGGTTCAGCATGGGCATGTGATCTAAACTGGGCCAATCAGAATCCTTCCTTGAGAATCATGGAATACGAAGGTAGCTCTCTTTCCTACCTCTAAGAATAGAACCATTTACAGCTGGTAGAGAAAGAAATCAAAAGGAACACTGATGACTTCCTGCCGGTCAGAGGGCTACCTACTCCTTATCTTCACTATTAAGTAAGCCACTAAATTTCTCCTTTTACTAAACCTTACTACCGTTAAGAGTCCCGATTAAGCAGCTCTTTCTTCCCCTAGTATTTTTTAAGCAGACTTTTTGGTACATTTTAAATATACATAATGATCACATTCATCATAGAGAATTTGTACCAGTGCATGATATAACTTGGGTTTTTTTTCCAACCCCCTATTCTCCATTCAACCACTTTTCTCCTTCCCACTAAAAAGCTTTATTTCAGCAAGGGAATATAACTCAGCAGGTTAAGTGCCTGCCTGGCAAGCACAAGGTCCTGAGTTCAATGCCCAGTACCACATAAAAAGAAAAAAAACTTTGTTTCCATTTTTTCCTTTTCTCATTCATTTTACTTTTCCTTTCCTGTTACCCTCTCCTTTGTTCCCCTTCCTATTTGAACATTTTCTTCCTGTTTCACATACCTATCATACATTTTTGTCCTTATCTATACTTTCAGTTTCTCACACCAGAGAAATAATGTACTTACTACAATATTTTTCAAACTCCAATCTCCATGTTTTTAAAGGAAAATTCAAGCTGGGTGTGATGGTACACACGTGTAATTCCAGTATTCAGGAGGCTGAGGCAGGATTGACATGAGTTTGAGTCCAGTGTGGCTTATATATAGTCAGTTCAAAGCTGACCTATTCTACAAAGTGAGATCATCTTAATAAAAAAGAAAAAGAGGGGAATTGTGCAACTGGTTTATGGGTTCAAACATTTAATGTAGTTTTCTTTAAAAAATAAAGAGGATATCAGCAGCCCCTGGTCTAAGCAGAAAAGAACTGTAACTATCATTAGCATTTCACAGTATTGTCTGAGCTAAAGGGTAGGAAAGCCCTTCTTTGTACACTGGAACTCAGACTTAATCATGCAACTTGCTTTGTTCATTGAAATGTGTTTAGAAAAACTGTGTTGCCTCTAGACAAAAACTAGCATCTGGCAGGTCACATCCCATTTTTTACCTCAATAGAGTAGCACATGTCAAGATGGAGTCTACAAGTTCTCTTTTTCTATGTAATAGAGCCTTGTTATGTAATTCACGCTGGCCTCAAACTCACAGTGATCTTCCTGCTTCAGCCTCTTGAGTGCTGGGATTATAGGAGTGCACTACCATATCCCACCTTCAGAGTCCCAATTTCTTTCTTTCTTTCTTTCTTTCTTTCTTTCTTTCTTTCTTTCTTTCTTTTTTTTTTTTTTTTTTTTTTTGGTGGAACCAGGGATTGAACTCAAGTCCTTGCTCTTGCCAGGGAAGTGCTTATTCCACTGAGCCATCTGCTTGGCCCTGGAGTCCCACTTTCTAAGTGACTGTTATACATACAAGATGAGTGAAAAATAACCGTCTTGTTTTAAGTCACTAGGAGAATTGGGGTTGGTTGCTTTTAATTGCATCATAATCAAGCCTGTTCTAATACAGAAATAAGTGCCTTAAAATATGAGGACATAACTAGCAAAATTCTAAAGGATAGCTTTATCATAAACCTTTGTAGAGATTTACATGGACACCCAGTTTGTTGACTAGGATAATGCAGGTTTATGTTCCTTTCTGAAGAGTTTTGCTGTTATGATTAAGATTTACAGTGTTGCCTAAAACTCTGAGGCACTCAGAGATAGAACTTTTGGAAAGTGATTGGGTCACTAGGGTGCTATACTCATCAGTGGATTCATGTACTACTGAGCTCAGCTGCTGCATGTGCTGTAGGAGGTGGGTCCTGGTTAGAAGGGTCGTTGCTGGGAGGCAGGACCTAGAAGAGAGTATCTCCCTCCCTGCTTCTCCTTTCCCTTTCTGAAGGGTCATAGGAGCAGCCTTCTACCTGCAGACCCTTCCTACCATGCCATTTCTGCCTTGGAGCCCAATAACTATGAACTGAAACCATAATCCACAATAAACTCTTCTCCTTTAAACTCTTCTCCATAATCTACAATAAACTCAGAGGTGTCAGGAGTTATGTCTTAAGAATAAGAAAGTGACTAAGACATCTGCCAAGGAATTATGGATCACAATCTGTGATGATCCATGAAGTATGATGAAACTACAGGTAGACTGCTTAAATCCCGAAAATCTGAGCAGTGATGGGCTCTGCGACTGGCAGAAGATTAACTTGCTGGTGAATCATGACAGACACAGAACATGAACATTTACTGTAAGGTCTCTACCTCACCTCCATGACCAGACAGCTCTAATCAGTCTCCATAATCTTTAATTCTCAGGGAATCCGGTCACTTCAATTATTTTTTAATCTTTTTATTTATTTATTTGGTACAGGGTGTCACTACACAGCTGAGACCCATAGTGATCCTCTTGTTTAGGCCTCCCCAGCATTGGGATTATAGGCATGCACCCTCACACCCAGTTTCAGTAGCCAGCATAGCGTGCCTGGGGTTCTGGGACCAGCACAACATGCAGTACTGGGAATCAAACCTGGATCCTTGCACTTGCCAGGCGGGTACTTGGACTGCTGAGCTATCTCCCCAGTCCCTACCCCCATCCTCGTTGTTTTAAAATGCATCCAAGATTTAGTTGGTTACAATAAAACACATACCACTTGGGAGGCTGAGGCAAAAAGATCAAGTTTGATGCCAGCCTGAGCTACAAAGAAAATTCAAGGCCAGCCTGCACTGTACAGCAAAACCCTGTCTCAGAAAGACACACAGACACAGAAATGACTATCATCAAGGAAGAAGTTTGTACTCACAGATCACTAGAAACAGATGGCAGAGTACTCTATGCAGGAAGCTACACAGGAACCCAGGGTGGGGCAGGAGGGACGAGAGCCCTTACTGTGGCTTCCACAGGAAGAAATGAGCAAGACTGAGTAAGCAAGTTTAAGATGAGCTAGTCTGAATTATCTCAGCAAACTGTAGGGTATAGAAGCTGTCTTTAGTCATCTGGTACTTGGCCCAGAAGTGATTAGGACAGGAGAACAATTCAGTGCCTAGGATCGCTGAAAAGCCTCAATAAGAAGCAGCTGGCTGTGGGCACTGGGCTGGCTGCATGTGACGGCTCATCTGTACACAAGTCTTTTACTATCTCTGGGGATACTTACAGGGATAACATTCTCTTCAGGATCAGCTAGGCCTCAGATGTGAAAGCATCAAAACTACAAAAGGGTCTAAGACACCTGGGTGAAACCTCAGTCTTGGGAGGATTTCATTCCCAGCCTTCTCTACTTAAAGGACTTGCTTGCACTAAAGGAGAGTTGTTGGCGCTGGCACCCCGCATCAGTTGCTGCCTCCTCTTGTCCCAACTCCAGCTGCAGGTGCTGAAAGCATGTAGCTTGCAGTTCAACAGTGCCATGGCCCAGAGTTCACAAAACAGTGCCAGGTGGGACATAAATAGTACCATACCTACCAGGGAAAGGTCTGGGGTTCACCTGTAGCCCTAAACCCCAGGGGCAGTGTGTCATACCCACAGGCCAGGCACAACCCTCCAAGCCTGACCCATCTTCTTGCCTCTTCCAACCACTTCTGCCCTACCTGATATCCTGCAGAAGCTGGATCGCTCTCCTTTGCTTTTCCTTCCCAACCCCAAACAGGATCTGAATACATCTAGGCAGACCATTCTGTAACCACACCTAATGTCTATTGATCACACTCTGTATCACAGAGAAGCATGTCCCTGGGTCCCATCAGAATCAGAAAACATTGCAGCCAGGCAGATAGCTCAGCAGGCTAAAGTGCCTGTTTAGGCAGACGCAGAGACCAGGGTTCGATCCCCAGAGTGTCGTGCCAGCCCTGCCCTCAGTGTGTGCTGAGACAGCAACTGAGACTGGGCATGGTGACTGGACATAGTGGCAATCTGTAATCCCAGTGCCTGGGAGGCTGAAAACGGGAGGATCACTACGAGTCCAATCTACTAGTGAGACCCTGTAGACCCTGTACTAAATATTTTTTAAAAATAATCAGAAAACAGCAAAAGAATTTTTTTTGTTTTTATTACTAGTTTTCCCTTCAGGTGATGAGCACAATCTTTAAATATTCCAACCTTGCTTCTGCCCAATTAAAAAGGAAAATTTTATCTCTTCACCCTTACGACAAGACCCATCTGTAGCCAACCAAGAACAGTTGTCGTCATGACCTGCCCCCATGGCCACCATGGAACAGAGTAGCAAGGAGGGTCAGGATCATCAGGCACCAAGAGGAGTCCTTTCCTGGTATCACTGAGGCCACTAGTTAACTTGGGGGCTGCTGTGGAGGAGGGAAGGGTAGGAGGAGTTCTTGGACAGCAAATGGTTCTGCCTCCCATAGGAGGTAGGAGCAGTGATGAGCATCTGAGTCATTTTATGGACAAGAAACCAGAATCAAAAGCACAAGGAGGGCCGGCCAAAGCTCAGTGGATTAAAGCACCTGCAAGCAGGCTCAGGGGCTGGGGGTTCAATCCTTGGGTTTGCCATGCCGGCCCCGCCCCCAAGGCACACAGACAGTAATTGAGACTAAGCATGGTGGCGCACACCTGTAAACCCAGCTCTTGGGAGGCTATGAACAGGTGGATTACTATCTAGTAGTGAGTCCAATCTAGTAGTGAGATCCTGAACACCCTGTAGAACCTTCCCTAAAATACAAAAAAAAAAAGCACAAGGAAATTTGAGAGGGCCAGAAAACAGCAATGTCCTCAAGGTTATAAAAACACAAGTGACCACCCAATAGCTGCAGCAGTGTACAAACACCAGGCAAGACCCTGGTGGCCAGAATCATGGCAACCCTCCCTGTAGGAACTCAGGGGTGGGACTTTAATCTTTTCAGCCCTGCAGTGTGCCCTTGGCCATGGACACTCCAAGTTCCCAAAGTTCAAAGATACTGTATTATTCATGCTATTTCTTCCAGAGTTGGTTTCACATTCCCACACTCTCCTTCACTCTTGGGGCTCGAATTTACCCAACAACCAAAATATGAGCATGGGTATGGTGGCACCCTCCATTCATACCTATGGCATCCTCCCTCATTTTCTCTACATTTCTATTCCACATACTAGAACCACATATTCCAAATCTATTGTGAACCCTCCCCTCCTGTTCTGGAAAAATAAAACTCTGCTCCTTCCCCACAGAGACTGATCTCCCCACCTTTCTCCCCCAAGTGGAATCAATCCATAACCTCAGGTATGCAGGACCACAATGAGGCTAAACCAAGTACATGAACATCCCCCTTGTATTTGGGGATGAGCAGGTCACAAAGGTCAGACACTCTGAGGTTTATAAAATCACAGATCTACCTAAAACCCAGTCTCCAGTGGCTAAGATTTGGCCACAGATGACCTGAATAAGATACATATGTGACAATGGCCCTTCTCCTACTGTACAAGACTTAAAATGATTGCATGTTTTCATGGTTAAGCTATGATTCTGGCATGGTAAGTTTGTACTGACAACAACAACACCTACTGGTATAGATAGTGCTTTATTGTTTACATTTTCGCATTTAATCCTTGCAGCAACCATGAGGTAGGTATGACTATCCCCATTTTACAGATAAGTAAACCAGTATCCCTAGAATATATGCCCAAGATTATATGCTTCTTTACTGCAAACCCACTGAAACTCCAAACCCAAGGGGACTCTTGTATAGTTCACAGGCTGCTGCCAAGGAATGTAGAGCAGAAAACTCCAACTGGAAAGGACTGGACCATTCACTGGAGCTTGAAGGGTTCCTCACTAGGATGAATGAGGCACATTCACAGGCCAAGACCAGGACTGGGCAGGAGAAATCCTAGAGCACGCGGGAGCTGTGAAGCAGGAAGGTCTGGACATCGGTGAGAGCTGACAGTGTCCGCAGAGCCCAGCTTCCATGAACTATAGAAACAGAAGCCCTCCAGCAGCTATAAGTCCAGGGTCTGGCCAATGCCAGCAGGCAAGGCTAGAAGGAGCTGCCACAGAGTGGCACCACCTGGGCTTGGCCCAAGTGCAGTGGTCCTTTAACTTTGATAAGGCCTTGAGAATCTGATGAAAGCCCCCCTCCTAACCAAAAAAAGCACAGACACACATGTACAGATGTACAGACAGTGTTTTGCATACAATTTCAGGGAGTCCATGGGCCCCAGGTGGGGGACTCCTGCTTTAGGGCAAAGGTGTCAACCTGAGTAAAGTCACTGATGCAACCTATCTTTAAGCTACTTGTATTCATGCTATTGTTCCTGTTTTGCTGCCCCTAACATTTAGAATGTTGTGAAGTTCATCTTTAATTGTAGCCAAGGAAAGGGGCCCAACCTGTACTCCAGGCAGGAAAAGAGTGTCTATGGCATGGCAGTGGTGACAACCAGGAGGCAAAAGCAAAATGAAGGATAGGGTCAGATACCAGGGCCCTTCCAACCCCCAGAAGGTGACTTCAGGAGCTTCTCTCTGCTCCAATTTGGTTGAAGATTATGGGTCAGTGAAGAGAAGGGCAGTGTTTTGTTGCCTTGTAGAAAAAAAAAAAAAAAGCCATTTCCCCACTGGATACAGGGTGTGCAGTTGTGCAGGTAACGTTCCCATTCCAACCTTTCCCATCTCTACCTCAAAACACCTAAGCCTCAGCCCAATCACTCATGCACATGTGCCAGGCCTCTTATGAACACCAATGTATTTACACACTCTTTCATGGAAGAAAGGAAACTGGGATGGGGCCCTCAGGGCAGAGGTTCTGCATTGCAGCACAGGGAATCATGCATTCACCAAAGAGAATCAGTGAAATGGGAGAATCTAAAAGAGCCATCTCAAAGACTCAATGTATATTGGCCCCCAACTACCTTCATGGCTCTTCCTTCTAACCAGGGTCCTCCCAGAAAGTAAAGTCAAGAGCTCTGTCTTGGGCCCATCAAAACTAAAAGGCCCAAGATAGCAATCCAGGGCAAAAGGGTCATGGAGCTTCAGAAGTTGAGGAGGGGAGGCAGCCCTAGTTCATTGTAGCCCTAGCTCTCCTGGGAATCAGGAATCAGCTGATACCTAGATCACTTAGACTCAACAAAAAATGGGAGGCCATGACAGTTTTCCAAGCCCAGGGACCTGGTCTCAGTGGTCACTCAGTTCCATATTCACTCACATGCTAGTGTTCATTTGCCTGGCTCTAGATGGATGTTTCATCACACGTGGCTAGTGGAGCCCCGGTGAGCCGAATATGGGCTGGGCTCGAGCAAGGATCAAGCAGGAAAGGTGGAGGGAAGCCACCAAAGCCGCTGGCCCTCTTGGCCAGGGCCAAGGGCAACCGCTCATCTTCAGGAGAAGGGGAGGGAGGGTCCTGGCTGTAGCTTGTGGTCCCAGATGGTGGGGCCCCTAGGTCTAAGCCCACCTTATCTCTAGCCAGAAGTTCCCTCTGTCGCCGTCTCTGTTGACGCCGACCAATCAAGAGGAGAGTCAGAGATGCTACAAGAACCCCCAAGAAGAAGCCAACCAGTCCAACCCCCACTGTGTGGGCCTGATTTGAGAGATCCCGCTGGCTACCCCGTACCAAGCTGTAAGCTGCTACCACACGAACTGCCCCACCCTCCTGACATTCACAGGCATAAGCACCCAAAGTCCCTGGGGTCACCACCACCTCTAGCCCATCCCGCCGGGGGGTGAGTGCTGTCATTCCACTGGGCTGATGCCACACACAGGATGCCCATGCCGAGCTTGGGGAACATGGCAAGACCACGTGTGCAGATGTGGCCACAGGAACTTCAAACACTACTGGGTGTTCTGCAGAGAGATAGCACACACACAGAAAGTGTTGAGATTAAAGCTTGGCCTGAGATGGAGAAATGCTGGATGATATCAGATGTGATATAGCACTATGGGAACAAGCTAAAAAGGAGATGCCCAGAAGAGTAAGGAGTGAGTCACTGGCTGCCATGTTTTCTAGGATCCAAGTTTTAAAGTAGGCATAAAATGGACAGCTTTCTAACCCCTTTCTATCCATCCCACCCATATTTTCCCAAACCATACAAACCTCCAGGCTCTTTGGGACATAAAGAAGAGACATCCGCTGACTCTATGTCTTGGACCAGCCTACAAAGAGAAGAATAACTGGTAAACCCAGTGCCAACATTCTCTTTTGCCATCTCAGTACCATGGAACATTTATTCCCTCATTAAATCACCCTTGAAATTAGTAAACATTCTCCTCATCACCAAATCCTTCTCTAGTATCCCTTATGTACTTCATCATGATATTTGCCAGGTCAAATTCTACAGTTATTTCTTTTTTTTTTTTTTTTTTTTTTTTTTTTAACCAGAGAAGTCTTGTGGTTGTGGACAATCAGGTCTATTTCTCAGAAGAATAGCATTTATTTTAAAGCACATCCAGCAAGCATCTTTATAGTAAATAACGGTCTGCTAGAAATAACTGTAGAAAAAAAGCCTGTTGTTTTTATTGTTTTTCCATTAATAGAAAGAGCAGGGGCCAGGGAGATGGCTCAGTGGAATATGCGCTTTCCTGGCAAATGCAAGGGCCTGAGTTCAATCCCTGGTTCAGCAAAAAATAAAAGAGCAAATTTGTTTTCTGTAACATCTAAGAAAAACTTGTAGAAGTTTCATAAAAGCAGCTCGCCTTGAAGAGGAACTGTCTCTCTAAAGCTGTTATATATTGGCTTCTAATGGATCTGTTTCAAACAGCAGAATCCTGTTTTTCCAGGATTTGGATAGACTACAGTAGCAAGATGGATCACTCTCTACTGAGCTCACTAGCGCCACTACCTGAGGAAGGGTGGCCAGTGAGAACTCTACCAGGAGAGTTCTACTCCAGAGGGACTCTGTCTGAGTGTGAACTCCTTCAACACAAATTAAAGCCCTGGCAATAAGTTCTAAGACTATAAATGGGTAACCGGCAGGTGCTCATTTTATTTTTTTTTTCTTTTGTATGTTAGGGAACGGTCTACAGGGTGTTCAGGGCCTCACTACTAGATCAGACTCTAGTGATCTGCCTGTTTTTTTACAGCCTCCCAAGAGCTGGGATTACAGGTGTATGCCACCACACCCAGTCTCAACTGCTACCTTAGCATGCCCCGGGGCTGGGGCAGGCATGGCAAGCCCAGGGATTGAACCCCTGACCCCTGCACCTGCTTGCAGATGCTTTAACCCACTGAGTTATTTTGCCGGCTCTCCAGCTGCTCATTTTAGCTGAGAGTGAGGAAAGTGCAAAGACTATGTATACAGCTAGTGTCACCTCATAATCTGTTTCTCTTTCTTTAGAAAGTTGAAGTGTGGAAGGCGGAAGATGTACAAATACCCACCTAAGAGACACATACATACACACCCCAAACTTCACACATATTTTTAAACAACACTTAAGACTCAAGTATGAAGGATATCTAAGACCAGTGAAATTCTTTTTTTTTTTTTTTTTTTTTTTTTTTTTTGTTGACACAGGGTCTCACTGTACACAATGAGTTCACTGTGTACAGTTCAGGCTTGCCTTGAGCTCACTTTGTAGCCCAAGCTGGACTCAAACTCACAGCCATCGTCCTGCCTCAGCTTCGCAAGTGCTGGTAGTACTGGTACATGCCACCACCTGGCTAGACCAGTAAAATTATTATTTCAATCACTATTAGAACAATAAAAAAAAAGTATTTGCTTTTGTCTTGAGGGATAAAAGTTCTCCCAAAAGAAAATTAAAAGCCAAGTCAAAATCCTTAATTAAAGCTGGGTATGGTAGCACACCCCAGCACTCGGGTAGCGGAGACAGCACAATCATTTATGTGTTAGAGATAAACAAAGATGAATGAAGTGGTATGATAGCTAAAATTTGTTTTTAAATATTTGCAAAGCCTGGCAAGTGCTAAGGGCCTGAGTTCAAATCCCAGTTCCACCAAAAAAAAAAGAAATACTTGAAAAGGAATAGAGCTATTCATAAAGTAAGACTGGCCAGGAGTTGATGGTTTTTGAAACTGAGGATACATAGATGGAAATACATACAAACAGTTCCTCTACTATTGAATATGTTTGAAACTTCCTACAATAAAGTTTTCAAGAGTGTCTATATCTAGTGTAGGTCTATACTGATATATTGAGAATGAATACAATGTCTGTGATTTTCTTCCACCTGACATACTTTTAAGCTAGTTGCTAAGTGGCTCACATATGGTAAGAGCCAAAAACAGATGAGATAACAATTAGAAGGTTATTAAAGTAGTCCAATTAAAAAGTGGTGATGGCTTGGACTACAGTGGTGGCACAGGGGTGATGAGAAGAAGGCAGGCAACCAGGGGGAATACTAGAGGCATACTTGGAATGGATTACAGCATGATGTGGTCATATCTGCCTTGAGCAGCATGAGAGATAGTTGGCCCTTTATTGAAATGAAAACTAGATGAGAAATAATAAAGAATAGTACATACTTAGACCTGCTAAATTTGAGTTGCTTGTGAAACATCCAAGTCCTCTTGGATATCAAGTAGGAGTTGGATAGGGAATTCTGAAGCTTAATCAAAATAACTTGTTGTTGTCCTCAGCATGTATATGACGTTGAAAGTTAGAAGAATGTGTTATGCTTTGTGGCCCCTGAAAACCTCATGCAGTAATGGGACAGACTTCTAGAGTCTGTCATTAACTCATGATCCACTGGTATTATGGGTGTGAGTGCTGCTGAGATTATGTGTGTACTACACCCAGCCTGGGGCAGATAGCCTGAATGCAACATAAGGAGAAAGACTTGCTCTCTGTTGCCATTGTTGCTGCTAACTCTCCATTTTGCTCTCTTGCTCTTTGCTATGAAAGGCTGCTCTCTTCCATGTGGCAATCTGCCTTAGAGCCAGCTGAGCATAGACTGAAACCTCCACAAACTATGAGCTAAATAAAACTTTCCCTCCTTCAATTTGAGAGTTGGGTATTTGTCCCAGCAATAAGGGAAGAGTAACTGAGACAGAATTAAATTACTTAGAGAGTGTGGAAGTATAATGAGAGGGGGCCAGGAACCCTACTGAATATCAACAATCAGTAGCTGGCTGAGAAAGTAATCAATAAGGAGACAGAAAAGGAGAATGCACGAAGAAAGGAAAGAGGGTTAGGTGGCTGTGCAAACACTTCTGAGAGCTCTCATACGATGGAAACTGAGAACAGTCGACCAGAGAACTGTCTGATGCACATGGAACATAGTCTCAAGCTGACATGGACTCAGTCCTAACACCAGGACAGGCAGGACAGCTCTAGCAGAGAAACAGACACTAATGAGGTAGAACCAAATGGATAGACAGATGGAGTTAGTATAGTTTGACAGATGGACATGCACATGATGCAAACATCAACAGAAGAAAAAAAAAAAAAAAAAAAAACAGACACAGGGTGGCATTAGTGGATGTGAAATGGGTAAAGCCCTGGATTCGCAGCAGAACCGGACACAGCCATCCATACTTACCCTCGGCGCTCCCCAGCATGGGCCACACATGCATCTAGCCGCAAACTCCAGGCACAGGCAGGGTCCTGGGCCAGGATGCACTCTGAGCAGCTCTGGAGACGACCGCAATTGGTTGTGTTCACTTGTGTCACCTCTGTAGGAGAGCCAACCAGGAGCCAGCCCTACAGGAAGGGAGCAGGGAAGGGGAATACACTGGATCTCCCAGACTTCAGGGTCACCTGTCTCTACACTCAGTTGTCTCCCTAGTGGATTTGCCCAGATCTATAACTCACATGGTATAATTTCATGCTCTCAACCGGCTGTGGCTCTGGGAACAAGGTCAGGTCCTCCAGGACGCTAAGCTGTGTTCCAATGTGCACTGCTCGGTGCAAGTGTCCATCCTCTAGGAGACAAGAAAGGGGTAAGAATGATGGTCTAACTGCCCTGTGCATAGGACTCTATTGCCTATATGTATTGAGGGGTCCCCTCTGTGATGTGAGTATACCCTATATGGCAACTTGTTTGACTATTAACTATACCTGTACCCAGGTAGAGCACATCATACTCTTTCCCTGAGAGGCTGGTCACCCTGTGGGCCACCACTCTGAGATAGGCTGTTTCCGTAGTGACCAGCAGGGGGTGCCCATCAGCAGGAAACACTGGCCTGTCCATAAGTGGGTGGTCCCGGATAAAGGTGAGCACTCGATCAGGCAAGGAGAGTGATGAGCCAAACTGCTGTAGCTTCATATTCTTGGTGATACACTAGAACAAATGCAGGGCTGGGTGACACCGTTTCTCAGAGACCAAAGTGTCAGTGACACTTAGCAGACCTCTCTTTAACTTACCCCTAAGCTAAAGACCTGGCCTGGCTCTCTTACCTTTCCAGGTCTGGGCTGTGGCACATCATTGTCTATGACAGGTAGTCCTCTGTTGCAGTCATGTTTTAGCTCTCTGAAGGTACCATTCAGTACTGTCCGGATGTCTTGCGGTCTGAAGGCACAGACAGCAGAGATGGCAGCTCCTTCCCTGGAAGATCACAGGGTAAAAGTATGTATCTGCAGGGAGCTAAAAAAAATAGCAACTTATCTCTTGTCAAATGAAATGACCCTAAGAGGCACACATGGGGCCACAAAAGAGTCTATCCATCCTGAAGGAAATAACAATGACCCTGTGCCAATCCTCTTGTCTCCCACCCTATAACTCTTCACACCAGCAACCCTCACCACTGGGAAGAAAAGATGCCATAGAAGATGGGGGTCCCCATTCCAAGATCAGGTCGAAGCTCAGCCATGTCCTGCAGGACAGTGGAGGCCCGGCCATGCTCAGGCCCTGGACACAGCAGGTCAGCCTTCAGGAAAGTGGTCCACCTCTGCTGAAGGGTCTTCCGACCCCCAAGGTCCCCCTGGTGTGACAAGCACATGGAAAATTCTCTTTAGAAGACCAAAATTAAGCAAAAAGTGTGAGGACAAATACAAGTTTCCCCCTGAATTCAGGGCAGACACAGAAAATGGGGAAACATGTGCAGAAATATAAAAACACGTAAGGCCATAGTAATGATGCTAGTAACAAGTTAGTTATGTACTTATAATGATGTGTTTTATTAAGTTCCTCATTTAGCCCTCAAAACAATCGTAGGTCAACATCATTATCTTCATTCTACAGATAAATTTCAAATGTGCTTTAAAAAGAAAAGAAAAAACCTTCCCAGGTCATGGCAAGTGGTAGAGTGCAGCTTCAAACCAGGCCTGTCTGCCACTGGTGCCAGCCTTTAATTTCTACACCTGCCCACCTCCTAAGGACAGAGTGCATCACACGTAACTGAGGGGGTCTGAGAAGCTAGACATTCCTCAAGCTCTCAGGAAAGAAGCCAGAGGAAAAATGCAAAGACAGAGATCCAGAGAGGAAGTGACAGGAGGACACACAGTAGAAGACAAACAGCCAGACAGGGGTCTCACCGCACACACACGGGCCACCCGTGGGACCTTGATGTGCTCATATGAGTCAAATGTTCGGGAAGTCTCGGTAAAGAAGAAGTAGATTTCGTCGTCGCCGTCTTCATCCCCCCACTCGGCTGGGCTCAGGGCCACGGCTGCGACAAAGGCTGGGGCTGAGGAGACCATGGCCTCAGATCCCCACAGTCACAGCCTGGGGTACCCCCAGACTCCACCCAGTCTGTACTTCAGGGGACCCATCTCTCTGTACCCACCGTTAAGCCACGCTGGCAAGGTCTCTATTCGAATCCAGTCCTCAGTGCGACCCACGGCCCGGGAGATGATCGGCTCTGTACCCAGGTAGTTTTTCACAGTGGCGGTATAAAGAACACCCCCTGTTGGGTGATAAGGGGATGGGCTATCAGAGATCCACAGAAGGAAGCAAAAGCAGAGCAGGGAATAAAGCAGGGCAGCAACTCTCAGGCCTGAATACCTAAAGAGCCAGGAACCACTAAGCACATTCCAGGGTCACTTTTTAGTAAACATCAAAATAAATTGTCTAGCAACCACTGTTAAGAGAAAACTGTGCCAATGTGTCCACTGGTATGAAGGGAGAATAAAGAGCTCCCTGGTGGAAATCAGGTTTCATCTTGGATTTTTGTTACTGCTGTAATAGCACTGTGACCCTCCAGGAGGGGCACTGGCTTGGCAGCACATTCCAGGGTTAATTAAGTTTTCTGCTATGGTAAAGTCTGAGGGAACCAGTGTTAGTAGGTATACACTACTCTGGAACAAGTCACAACCCTAGGATACACTAGCATCCTTTGAAGGCTTAATCAGAATATAAATCCCTAGTCCTAGACATTCTCATTCAATAGAATTAAGGGGTATCCTAGCACTCTGCACTGCACACAAGCAATCAGAATTATTCTGATGCAAGAGGGTTGAGCCACAGTTTGCAAAATTTTGAGAAAACACAAGGCAGGGGATGAATGGGACTCCACAGACAGAGAAAGCAGCAAAGAAATTGGGACCTTTCTCCTACACAGCAGAGAGACAGAGGCACTCCAGGAATGCTGAAGATTTGAGAAGAGAAAATCATCACCCTAGGTTGGAAGGGAGGTGAGGTTCTTTGGGTTGAATGGGCAGGAACTATGACCACCCTAATAATGCCCAGGACTCAGACATGGTAGGAAGACAATGACTCAGGGTAGTGGAAGGACAGCTGGAGCAGTCCTGAGCATCACGAGTACTCTGGAGAGAACAAGATAATGTGTTTTCACCACCTGTTGTGTAAAAAGGCATTTGTCAGGTGTTGAGTACATTAGTGCCCTCAAGAATTCCCATTTGAGCCAGACAGACAAGCACACAGACAACAGGAGGCTTGACCTAGTATGTGGGGGAGGGGAGCTGCAAAGGAGAATCGAGCTACATCTACCTAGTACCCAGCATGTCTAAAGAAAGAGAAAGAAATCTGTCATACGAGGAAGACTTTGGGAAGAAGACAGGCAAGCAGCAAAGAGGAGAGCCATGTGCATATATGTGGGAACACTGGTGGCTGACGTTCAAAGGGGCAGAGCGGGGAGCCAGGCACAATAGTGAGCAGATGACGCTGGAGGGATGAAGATGGTCTCCCAAGTGTGAAGAGTACGTTCTGCCATAGCAGCAGTGTGGACTGTGTCCTGCAGGGAGGAGTAAAATGGCAGAGGTGTTTTATTTATTTATTTATTTATTTATTTATTTATTTATTTATTTTCAGGACCAGAGATTGAACTCAGGCCCTTGCGCTTGCCAGAGAAGTGCTTATTCCACTGGCCTGGCAGAGGTATTTTTTTTTTAAAGAGGAGAGCGACAATCAGCTTTGTTTTTGAGAAGATGTACTATTTACAGGCCATTCACACAGTCCAGCCAAGCATAGAGGGCCAGAACAAACATACAGAAAAAAAAAAAAAAGACAGAGAATAAAGGAGACAGATTTAGAAGATATTTCCAAAGTAGAATCCATTAACAAGATTTGAAAACAAACTGAACATGTGATATGAAAAAAATGGAGTAAAATGTCTTTAAGGCTTACACGACTGATGACAGTAGATGGTAATATTATTACCCAAGTCAGGAAATGACAAGAAAGGTCCACAAAGGAGGCAGTAGAGGGGAAGTGGATTTAGCCTTGACCTTGCTAAGGTAGATATGCCATCAGGATATGGGTCAGAGACAAAAGAAGGCAACTAAATAGAGTGGTCTAAGAAACAGGACTAGTCAGTAACTTGAAAGTCATCACATATCCTAAATTCCAACATGAACAACAGAAAGGTAATAAGGAAAAAGGCAAAATGAGACATGTGTCCCCCACTTAAAGGCAGGAGGAGCTGCTGCTCACTAGGTCAGCAAACTGGAGAAACAAGGAAGACTGCTGTGCTTGCAGCTGGTGCATGGAGGTCTTAGTAAGATCTTTCAGGGTTCTGCTTGCTAGGAAAGCAGAAGCAAGCCATATGGAGGGAAGAATAACCACCCTAAGGCCACACATGCTCCAGAAAAGCTGCATGTGGCAGGCACTGATAAGAAGACTGGCCTAGAAAAAAACAGTCTATGGAAAGCAGAAAAGGGCCAGGAGGATACTGAGGGCAGTAGTTGAGGGAAGGGAGCTGGAAACCTCCTTAGGGAATGGAGAGACTGTTCCATCATTTGAGATTGTGTAAAGAATCCAAGTGATTTGGAGCCAGGAAGACTTTCATTTGGACCCTATTATTAGCTATATGATCCCTGGCAAATTAATGTTAGTAAACCTCAGCTTTTTCAAATGTAAAATAAGGGGAATACCCCTTTCCACTCAGAGACAAGTGTCCAGGGTTCAACGAGATCAACCACAGAGCCCTGGCTGGGATCTAGCACAGGGTAGGCCTTCAGTGAGTGGCAGCTCCTCCTGAAACCTCAATGCGCTATATGCTATCGGAGGGAGACAGGGAGCTACAAAATGGCATCCCGTTCCCTTCCAGGAATTTCAGAAAAGCAAAACCATGGGGCAGCAAATGAGCCAACCTTTTGTATTTCCAAGAGAATACGTGTTGATACAGAAGGGCTGAATTGAAAACTTTTCCTAATAGCACAATACACAAAATACCCTAAAGCCAAATCTGTGTGATGATCCCCCAAGATGGACAGGTGTGGTACCGGAGACAGTTACATTTATTTGGGGAATATGGCTTAGAGTATGGAATTGAAAAAAAAAATAATTAATATTCTAGAATCTATAAAGACTAGAGAGGGCCGGGGAGATAGCTCAGTAGAATAAGCACTTGCCTGGCAAGCAAAAGATCCTGAGTTCAATTCCCTGTACCGCAAAAAAAAAATAAAAAAAAAGACTACAGATCACCATGAAAAACCCAACAATGAATGGAAATAAAGGATCACAAAACATCCTAAGGGACCAGTGGGGGATCTAGTAACATCGTAAGCTAGACATGCAGAAGAGAACAATTAGGGTGAAATGACAGAAGGTCTCTGACCCAAAAGTCTGCAGGAGGATCAGACACATTGGGAGGAAGTAGCAGTACCAAGGGACTGTGACCGTTTTACAGAAGACACAGCAGCCATTACAGTCAGGAGGACAGGATGACACAGGACCACTGCATGACCTAGATTCTCTGAGACACTTGATTCCCAATTCCAGTGCAATGAGATTGCAATGTTTACATAACAAAATATCCCTGAACATATAATTATTTGGCAAATTTGTGCTGAATGGATCAAGTGAGAAAAAATTAAACCATTGGTAAAAGATGATGGGCAAAACAGAGTGATGCCCACTGAGCTGAATTCAGTTCAGATGCCTCTTCAGAAGTTAGAAGGGGTAAAAAATATTGGTGCTAATTCAGCCCTGTTTAAAAAAACAAAAAAACACATATACTATCTGCAAGCACAGGAAAGTTTTGAAGGAGCTGTAACTCTATGGTGTTGATGTTTGTTTCTGATTAATAAAATCATAAGTGATTTTCTTTTCACTTTCTTGTATTCACTTTTTTTGTACATAGAATCTTTTACTTTTTAACCCAAAATTAAGATATTTCATTTCAGAAATAAAAAAGATTGAAAGCCCCAAAACAAAGAATCACAAAGAAAAATCAGAAGTATGAGTGAAAATGACTCCCTACTTGTACAAATGGAAAGCCTGTGAACAGGCCTCCCAAATATGTTAGTACCCCAAAACTGGCATGCTGGGATGTGTATCATGACAGGGAGTATTTCAGTACACAATGGGGGTTCCCGTTGTCCATTCTGATGGCAAAATACTCACTTTTAAAAGCCTAAGAATTATCTTCTCTCTAGGTTTTACTTGTTTGCTTGTCTGTTTTTTGAGACATGGTCTCCTTGTGGGATTTCAAGCTGGCTTTGAGTTCATTTTGTGAGGCCTGGGCTGGCCTCAAACTTACAGGGATCTTCATCATCCTGTCCCTGATTTTTTCTCCTCCTTTTCTCTTCATGTTCAGATGTTTTTTTAGGACACATAGCTCCTACTCTAACTTCTCCATTTCCTTATCTAAGTATTAAGGCAGCTGAATACTTTTAACAGCCACTTAGGAAGACAATTAGATCACTGAAGATGCAGCTTTCACTTTCCCTCTGTTGGTCATGTAGGATTTCTATAACCACTTTGTTTTAGTGTATGAATGATAATCTTTTTTTTTTAAAGTGTTGATCATTTTTTCTTTCTTTCCTTTTTTTTGTATTTTATGAACGATAATCTTAGGACAGACATATGTGGACTTCAGAGGAGGGCTTGGCCCCCAAGAGGTGGAAGTAGCCAGTGCATCTGCACTCCTGGGTGGATCACAAGATATAATGGAACCGAAAGAAGTGGGGACAAAAGCACAAGATGAAGAGAAAGAGCAAAAACTTCTTCATGTCTTGAAGAAATCATGATTTATAACAGGACAGAAAGGAGGAATGAAGACAGACAGAATGCTGCCTGTAGCTTAAGTACCTGGGTGAATAGTGGCACTGTGCACTCAGACAAAGAAATGCTGCTGGTGGAGCAATTTTCAAGAAAGTGACTAAAGCTGATGACTTCAGTTTAGGGTGTGCTGATTCTGAGAACCCTGTGGGATTTTCAAAAGGAGATGTCAAAAAGGGAACTGGATGTGTGTCCTATACCTCAATTATGTCTGGGCGGCAAGCACAGACTGGGGAGGCATCAGAATGTGGTAGAAAAAGAAGCCATGGGGCCAGCTGAGATCACAACTGCATTGAGCAAGGGGCTGCTTGGTGGAGGCTAAGGAACCCTAACACATAAAAGATGAGCAGAATAAAAAAAGAAAAAAGACCTACCATGGAGACTGAGAAAGACTCACAGGGATTTTAGATTACATACTCTCAAGATACACTTCTCCAAATTTAAACAGTACCAATAGTCACTGAGATCATTTTGCTAATTTTATTTAAGGATAAATGCCATATTTGAAAACTAGACTTATGAAGCTTTTCCTAAACATACAAATAATAATAAACATAAAAAATTATTCAACCTCAGCAGCAGAAACATCAATCAAAATACAGTGGACAATGGGGCTCAGAAGATAGCTCTGCGATTACACCTATAATCACAGTCCTGGGGAGGCTGAGACAGAAGGATCACTACGAGTCCAAGCTATGTGGCAAGACCCTGTACCAAATAAATAAATAAATGAGCTTGTAAAAATACAGTGGAGGAAGCGACTGCTTACTTTAGTATTTGGTAACTAACTATATTCCTTGACACTTACAAGGCTGTGATAAATCAGGCTCATCACTGGAGGTAAGACCAACTGGAGAGCAATTTTAATAATCTATCAGTCACCAGCAAACTCTTTACACCATTCCGGCTGGCCAAATAGTTCAATAAATTAAAGCACCTACAAGTAGGTACAGGGGCTGGGGGTTCAATCCCCTGACCTGCTGTGCTCCTGAGCCAGTAACTGAGACTGAGCGTGGTGGCACGCACCTGTAATCCTAGCACTTGGGAGGCTGTAAACAGGAGAATCACTCTATGAGTCCGATCTAGTAGTGAGACCCTGAGCACCCTGTAGACCCTTCCCTAAAATACAGAATACATAAATAAATAAATTTACGCCCTTCAAGGTAACAATTCTACATACTAGATTGATTTACATGTCATTAGTTAGGTTCAAATGAAGGATTGACTTAACAATTGTGTAAAAAGATTTTTGTTGCAGCATTCTTTATATAAACAGTAATTGATTTTAAAAGTTGACTTTTACAGTTGATAATTGCATGGAAATATCATTCCTATGAAAGAAGAGTATGTAATTCATAGAAACTATTATTTTTTAAATAATTTTACAATGTCTGCTGGGCATGGTAGCATACACCTATAATCTCAGCCCTGA
>PVKA01025764.1:0-32571 GCA_004027165.1 Ctenomys sociabilis
AAAGGGAAGGGAAGGGAAGGGAAGGCAGGGGAAGGGAAGGGAAGGGAAGGCATGGGAAGGGAAGGGAATAATAGAATTTGAAGCTTATGAGAAACAAAGCCTGGGAGACAAAGGATGAAAAGAAGTTTCTGATTTGAAGAAGTTATATGTGATGTAGAAAACATAAAGCTATGAAACCATTTGTACTCTGAGATTCCCTGGATCTTTGATAGTGAAAAAAATCATTTATTTTAAAAACAAGCAACTGAGGCAGTTAAAACATGTGAATATCTAGTCTGCAGAGCTGTCTCCTTGATATTTTCTGGAATTCTTGAGCAAGTCTCATTCATTTTTAATGAAGGAGCTACCAATTTGGGGGGGGGATTCAAATGTGCAAAGAACCTGAAATACGATGAAAAACTCCCTTAGTTTGCGTCAGTGTTTCTCCTGTACCTGCCTTCACAAGGAAAGTATTCTGATATCGTGACTTCATTCTTATGTATCATCACACTGGCTCCTCACCAGAAACAGTAAAAGTGGAGAAGAAGGTGAAACACTTTTCTATAATCTGAAATCATTTGCTAGCTTTCCCAAATGAGTCAGATTTTTCTATGGGGAGTTATAAGTCTCTCAGTAAAGCAGAAACATGTCATCACTTGACAGTGTGGCTTTGGTCTTCAACCTTCTCTCATTAATTAAAGATAAAACATTTCCTAAATCTGATTTCAAGTTTATGATACACCCCCATTTTTATTTATTCACTTGAAACTTTTCCTGTTTTCACACTTTTCATAAACACTTCTACAACTTTCACTTTCTCCAGGGATACCATCTTATTGGACCTGTCATAGTTCGCTTCCCCTTTCACTTTGGAAATTTTTGAAAAGCCATCTTTTATTTGTATAATTAATCTTTTAATCTGCTTCAGCTAACAAGAACACATTGAAAGGTGCTGTTTTTCAGAGCTGTACTAGACAAAGACTAGAATAATTTTAAAACACAGGCAGCAGTAATCCAAATGAAGCATTCTGACAGCAGGGTTCACAGGATCAGATGTCAAGGACTGAAAATAATAGGGACACCAATGACTTGTACCCCTAGTTACTCACCAGCGAAATTCTGTTCTTACTCCTGTGTCATTGTGTCTCCTGACCTACAAACTTTGTTTATGGTGAAAGAATGCATCTATTGAGAAACACAATGGTTTTTCCACTGAACTGAAAGTTACCACTGCCACCCAGAAATATGAGATTCTTCATGCTTGAGTCAATAGGCAAAGATGTGAGGTATGCAGCTGGTGGGGCTGATTGGCCAGGACCATGGGATACCCCTAACTCTCTTGATAACACCCTGTCGTGTGATCTAAGTGGGTGGAAAACTACAGTTTAACTCAGACAGAATCACTAATAGTTCTAGGATTTTTATCAGTTAGGATTAGAGTAACTCTGTCAGATAAACACAACCAATCACCCAAACTGCTTGATAAAGGCAAAGGAAAAACAGAATGGGTAATAAAAGAAGTTATGTATAAATTAACCTATGACTATAGGACCAGTTACAGAAATTGACTGCATTTTTTTTCAAATATTCTTCATTGTGTAATGAATACATGTATGTATGTCCATATAAGAAGCTATAAGGGAGTTCGATCAGTAGCAGGTGCAGAAAGTAGACCCCAGAGGCCCTGAGCAGCCCCACCGCCACCGCGAGGAGCTGCAGCTGCCCCAGCTGGGCCCAGTCACAATCACCGCAACCATGAGCAGCGAGGCAGAGACCCAGCAGCCACCCGCAGCCCCCACCCTCAGCGCTGCTGACACCAAGCCCGGCAGCTGGGGCAGCAGCACAGGGAGCAGCAGGCCCTGGGGCTCTCACATTGGTGGCACCTGGCAGCGAGGACAAGGTCATCCCAAGGAAGGTTTTGGGAATAGTAAAATGGTTCATTGTAAGAAACGGATATGGACCATTTTGTATTTGTGTGTGCAAAATAGTTAGGATAGATATACAGCTACTTTCTCCTAATTCAATGAGAAGAAAGATTTGTACTAGTAGTATTCGGACAGGATATCATGTCTGCGTCCTATACTATGAATAACCATGACGAAGATAACAATATGCAATGTATTAATTATTGAAACTGTCTTATTGACCACTTTTGAATCGGTCTCATTGCTATTTCTCAATAAAATTAATTTTAAAAAAAGGAACGGATATGGTTTCATCAACAGAAATGACACCAAGGAAGATGTATTTGTACACCAGACTGCCATAAAGAAGAACAACCCTAACCTCAGGAAGGACCTTCTCAGTGTAGGAGATGGAGAGGGTGTGGAGTTTAATGTCATTGAAGAACAAAAGGGTGTGGAGGCAGCAAACATTACAGGCCCTGGAGCTCCAGTTCAAGGCTGTAAATGGGCAGCAGACCATAACCACTGTTGATGCTATGCAGGTCATAAGGGCTCTCCATGCAGTTCAGCGGAATTACAAGAGTAGTGAGAATGGGGAAAAGAATGAGGGATCAGAGAGCACTCTGAGGCCAGGCCCAACAACCTTACAAGAAAAGTTTCCCACATTAGTACATGTGGAGGCCCTAGACCACAATACTCCAACCTTCCTGTGCAAGAGCTGATGGAGGGTGCTGACAACCAGGGTACGGAACAAGGGAGACAGAATATGTGTCGAGGTTGTAGACCATGATTCTGCATGGGCCTTCTTTGCCAAAGACAGCCTAGATAGAATGGCAATGAAGAGGATAAGGAAAATTAAGGAGATGAGATCCAACGCCAGCAGCCACCTCAATGTTGGTACCATCCCAACCACAATCGCAGATACCCAGAAAACCCTAAACCACAGGATGACAAAGAGACAAAAGCAGCCAATCCACCAGCTGAGAACTTCTCTGCTCCCTGAGCTGAGTAGGGTGGGACTGAGTAAATGCCAATTTAACATTCCTACCATTATGCAGTTTAGTCATCGAGCAAGAAAGAAATGAATAGGAAATTCCAAACAAAAAATTGGAGCTGAAGACCTTCAGTGTTGGTTTTTTGCCTGTTGACCAGACAACTAGAACTATCTGGATTACTTCTGCAGCATTGGGTTTTTATTATTTTTACCTAAAGATGCCTCTTTTTGGTAATGACAAACTTGCTTTTTGTTTTTTAAAGCCTTGTTTTTCTCAACACATCTTTAAAGTTTTTGAAATTGTTTCATAGCTGGTCAAGCTGAGATTTTTAAGAACTTCATTTTTAATTTGTAATACAAGTTTACAACTTGATTTTTTCAAAAAAACATCAACAAACTGCAAGAACCTATTAATAAGGGTCTTCAATAATTGAAATGAGAGAAAGAAAGAAAGAGAGAGAGAGAGAGAGAGAGAGAAAGGAAGAAAGAAAGAAAGAAAGAAAGAAAGAAAGAAAGAAAGAAAGAAAGAAAGAAGGAAAGAAAGAAAGAAAGAAAAGAAAGAAGGAAGGAAGGAAGGAAGGAAAGAAAGAGGACAAAACTAAAGATCGTATGAGGACTTTATCTCTTCTGGGGAAGAAATTGGTTTGTTTCTAATTACACAGAAGAGTAGTACAATGCTAGACAGAATTACTATGCTTGTTACTACGGTTTCTTGGATGCTATGTATACCATCCCCATGGAAAAACAGGGCGTTTAGCACTTTGTCCCTGGAATACTCTTTCACATTTCCAGATCTCTTACCAAGTCAAAGCATGAAATGTCTATGTGAATATTATCAGAAAGATATTAGGAAATAAGTAAAACTGCCTTCTGCATGTGTTAACTTAGTTATTCCTTGAAATGTTAGTCAGATCATGAAGTTCAGTAATAGTTATGTTGCTTCTGTGTAGCGGAATCTGTGTAGACCATTCCTTGTAATTCAGCATGGGACTTCCGCTGTCCTGCTTGCTACCAGTGACCACTCCAAGCACTTATGGACAAACATTTGTCCCACCCTTTGCCATTAGGCCTTTCCAATAGGGCTGTTGTTGAACATGCATGCCTTGTGGACTAAGTGATGCATTTGGGTTTGGGGAGGCAGTGCTATCGAGTACACATTGCTCATGAATTTACATGGCCTTTCCAACTGGTACTGTTGGATTAATAAATTCTTCTAATGGGCCTTTCCCTGTTGGTGTCAATTAACTCTGTCCTCCCCTATTAGTACTATAGTATATCTCAATAAATCTAATTTCTCACAAGTTTTTGTTATTTTAATTTTTTGGTCTCTTAGAAACCTCATGTACTTCCCTTAGATCTTAGAGCCTTGGATGGGAAGGTATGGCTTAAGAAAATGAATTTGGATGTCAAGTTGACATGACTTGGTTTTACAGTGTTCACTTTTATTTATTAATCTGATTGAAGTAAAAGCTGTGCTTCCTAACATTAAGGAAAAAAATAAACTTTCAATGTTTTCTTTTCCTTCCTCTTTTGAATGTAGCAGTCTTCCTATGCCAGACCTTGATTGGCTGTTTATTATCTCACTATTTTAAAGTAAATAACTTAGTTTACCAAAGACTTAATTTTCTTCTCCAAAGTTAACAGAAAGTATACAGTGAATATGCACAGCAATTACAATAGTGCAGGCAAAAGGACTTATACTAAAGTCCTTGGCAGCACATATACTAAAATTGGAATGATACAGGGAAGATTAGTATAGCCCCTGCACAAGGATCACACAAATTTGTGAAGTATTCCATATTTTTACCCCAAAAATAAGAACAGAAAGAACCCACCAAATAGGGTAAATGATTAAACACAGGAGAAAAAGGGGTATACAACAGCAGGTAAGTAGCATTTCAAACGTAAGTCAAGACAGCTCAATTAGAACCATTAATGAAAATTGGACTCAATTTCCAATTAAAAGAAATAGACTGGTACAGTGGATTAGGAAGCAAAATACAACAATATGCTATATACAACAAACACCATTTAACTCATAAAGATATTCATTGGCTGAAAGTCAAAGGATGGAAAAAAAATTCTACATGTCCAAGGACATCAGAAAAAAGCAGCGATAACAATCCTGTTCACAGACAGTCTCAACTTCAAATTAAAAATGATCAAACAAAATAAAGAAAGCCACTACATACTGGTCAGGACAAAAATTTGATAGGAAGAGGTAAAATTATAAATATGTATACACCAAACACAAGAGCACCCATTTATATAAGACAAATATTAATGGATATGAAAAATCTAATATCCAAGACCACAGTCATAAAAGAAGACCTTAAAAGCCCCTTATCCCAAAAAGGTAGGTCAAGCAGACAAAAACATTACCAAAGAAATAGAAAAACTGAACCAGAATTTGTAAGAAAAGCACTTAGTGGACATATACAGAGTGTTCCACCCAACCATATCTGCATATAAAATTTTTTCAGCTGCAAATGGGACAATTTCTAAAATAGACCACATACTAGTCCATAGATCATGCTTAAAGATATGCAAGAAAACGAAAATTATCCCATGGCTATTATTTGACCAGAGTGCAATGAAACTGGAAATAAATGCCAAAAAAACCCACAAAAAAGCCATAAATACATGGAAACTGAACAACAATCTCCATAGCAACCAGTGGGGTACAGATTAAACTAAATAAGAAATTAAAAAATATCTATAATTTAACAAAAATTCAAGCTCAAATTATTGGAATTTATGGGATGCAAGGAAAATAGTTCTTAGAAGTAAATTTATAGCTAAGAACTCACACATTAGGAAAACTGAATGGGAACAAATAAACACCCACATGCTGCACCTCAAATGTCTAGGAAAAGAAGAGCAAACCAAACACAAAGCCAAAATATGGGAGGAAATTAAAAGATTAGAGCAGAAATTAATGCAATGGAGACAAAGAAAACAACCTAAAGAATTAATGAGTCAAAAGCTGGTTCTTTGAAAGAGTTAAATAAAATTGATATGCCCCTAGTTAACCTCATCAAAAAGAGGAAAGAATAAACTCAAATTTAAGCAATAAGGAATGAAAAGGGTGAAATTACCACAGATCCTATAGAAATTCAGAAGATTCTCAATAACTATTTTGAGAATATGTACTCTCATGGAAGAGAAGACACAGAAGAAATGGACAGATTCTAGAAAGGCACACACTGCCAAAACTGAAGCAAGAAGGTATCAGAGCTCTCAATAACCCAATAAAAGCCAACAAAATTCAAAAATGTAATAAAAAACCTACAGACAAATAAAAGTCCCAGTGGATTCAGCTGAATTCTACAAGGAATTCACAGAAGATATAATCCCTACACTCCTCAAACTCTTCAATGAAATTGGAAAGGAAATAATCCTCCCAAAATCATTCCTTGAGGCAAGTGTTATACTGATATCAAACCAAGGAAAGATGCAACTAAAAAAAGAGAATTACAGGCCAATCTCCCTCATGAACATAGATGCCAAAATCCTGAATGACATCCTAGCAAATAGAATAGAGCAAATTGTCAAGAAGATTTTACACCACAACCAGGTAGGATTCATCCCAGGGATATTAGGATGATTCAATATACAGAAATCTATAAGTGTAATACACAATATCAATACAGCCAAATCCAAAAACCACACAATCATCTCAATTGATGCAGAAAAGGTTTTTGACAAAGTTCAACACTCATTCATGTTCGAAGTCCTACTGAAAATTGGAATAGAAGGCCTCTACTTCAATCTGATAAGGCATCTATGACAACTCCATGGCTAGCATAATTTGAAATGCAGAAAACCGAGATCTTTTACTCCCAGATCTGATACAAGACAAGGATGTCCTCTATCACCACTCTTATTCATTATAGTTCTGGATCATTAGCTAGAGTCATTAGACAAGAGAGAGAATTAAAAGAAAGAGGAATAGGTAAAGAAGAAATTAAACAATCATTATTTGAAGATGACATGATACTCTAACTTAAAGACCTAAAAGGCTCCACCAAGAAGGTACTATAGTTAATACACAAATTCAGTAGCATAGCAGGATACAAAGTCAATACCCAAAAGTCAATAGCATTCCTCTATACAGATAACTGACACACTGAGAAGGAAATAAGAGAAACAATACCCTTTATAATAGCACCGTAGAAGATAAAATACTTAGGAATTAATCTAACTAGAGAAGGAAAAGAACTATTCAATGAAAATTAAAGTACTCTGCAAAATTACAGAGTAAATAACAGAGTAATCTGTAATTTAGAGGATTTCAGAAAATGGAAAGATATTCCCTGCTCCTGGATAGGAAGAAGCAACATCATAATGATGGCCATACTCCCCAAATTGTCATACACATTTAATGCAATCTATATCAAAATACCACCAACATACCTCACAGACCTAGAGAAATAACTCCTAAAATTTATTTGGAATCAGAAAACACCTAGAATAACAAAGGCTATCCTGGGCAACAAAGACAAGGCAGGAATCATTACAATCCCTGAGTTGAAATTATGCTACAAAGCTACTGTGATTAAAATCAGCATGGCATTGGCAAAAAAAAAAAAAAAAAAAAAAAAAAAAAAAAAAAAAAAAAAAAAAAAAAAAAAAAAAAAAAAAAAAAAAAAAAAAAAAAAAAAAAAAAAAAAAAAAAAAAAAAAAAAAAAAAAAAAAATAGACCTGAGGATCAGTGGAATAAATTAGAAGAAGGAGAAGCAATTACAAACACACTCAGCCACCATATCTTGGACAAATGAGCCAAACATGCTTACTGGAAGAAAGATATCCTGTTTCACAAACGGTGGTGGAAAAACTGGCTCTCTACATGCAGAAAACTGAAACTTAACCCAGGTCTATCACCATGCACTAAACTAAAGTCAAAATGCATTAAAAATCTAAACATTAAAACAGAAACCATGAATCTTCTAGAAGAGAAAATAGGAGAAAATCTTGAAGACATAGGATTAGGCAAACAGTTCATGAACTAAAAGCAAATTGTAAAAGAAATAATTGATAGAATTAATGACTGAGAACTTCGCTTATTGAGAAGTTTTTGAACATCAAAAGAAATTAACAACACAGTAAAACAACAACCAACAAATTCCAAAAAAATCATAACTAATAATTACTTAGACAAAGGTCTTCTATCTAGCATTTAAAAAGAACTAAAAGACATTAGGGCCCCTAAATTTAAAGACTCAATCCACAAATGGGCATCTGAGATGATCACACATTTTTCAGAGGAAGAAATACTAGAAGCTAATAAATACACGAAAAAATGCTTCACAGTACTAGCCATTCATGAAATGCAAATTAAAACAACACTGAGATACCATCTTATCCCAGAAAGAGTGGTTATCATAAAGAAATCAACCAACAACAAATGTTACAGAGGCTATGGGGGAAAAAGGAGCCCTTATCCACTGCTCGTGGGAATGTATATTGGTGCAACCATTCTGGTAATCAGTGTGGAGACTCCTCAACAAACTAAGACTGGAAATCCCTTTAAATGTAGCTATCGCCCTTCTGGGAATTTCCCAAAAGAACTGAAAACATCATATCATAGTGATATTCGTGTGCCTAAGTAAACAATAGCAGCACAATTTGTGATAGTCAAAACTTTGGAAACAACCAAAATACCTGTTACCTGACGAATGGATGAAAACAATGTGGTGTTTATATGCAATGGAGTATATTACTCAGCTGTAAAAAAAAAAATAAATTCAAAGCCCTCATACACAAGTGGATGCAACTTGAAGTTATTCCCTTAAGTGTAGTAAATCAGACACACATGTATAAATACTGTATTGTCTCTCTACTGTAATGAACTCAAATGAAGAAATGAAAATTGAAATGTATAACACAGTTAAATGGAAAGTTGACAATTTAAGGATTAAGCAATGAAGAAAGAGAAAGTAGAAAAGTTAGGAAATATGGCAGGTGCAAAATCATACATTTATATAAACAAGATAGTTAAGATCCCTAAGAATCTCCCTCAGGATTTTTTGAAAATAGCAGTTAATGGGTAGAATTCTTACCCTGACCAACTCTACACACTGATATCTGTGAACTAAACAACTGCACCGAGGATAGCAATATGTAACACAAAAATCATGCTTGAAATACCTATCATTGTGGTCTTGTACATGTGTACTGCTTCTAACATAATATTAATTATTGCTATACTCTCTTTAAATTAAATGTTTGTTTTAAAAAGGCAAGAATAGAAAACAAGAGACTAGAAAGAATGTCATAGGATTGTCCTGCTACAGTGTCATATATGACATGATTTATAAATTTTTATGTAAGAATATGTAATTGGTTTTTTTCACATTCTATAGGGATTTAAAGTTTAGAATATCCATGGGTGTTGGAAAATACCAGTTCCATGTTATATCTAAGGTGTTTGATGTTCAGAGAGATAGTGATATTAAGCTCAACTGCCTCTGTTACAGCATAATAATATCAACAAGCTTCTCTTCTGGATGTTTAACAACTAAAGTTTACAGACCAAAAATTTCAGAAAAAGAAGGGCTACAAGGATAGCCAATATTTTGGCCCTAGCTATTCAAGGTCAGTGAGGACTCAGCACACAAGAGAACCTGTGCTGTGACATCCTGTAACTCAGTGATGTCCAAGATTTTCTGTTCAAGGAGATTATGGGGCCACAGAGGAAAGTGATCAATGATATATAGAAGAAAAAAAATGCTCAGGCTTTCACAGAGAGCAAATTGGTCAAGAAATGGCTGTGACTCATCCAGATGGGTGACACTGATCAAAGATCTACAAGATGCTCTACATGTTTTCAGGTAAATGCAAGGGATTTGACTGACATTGTCAGATATAAAAGTTACATTCTTTTTGTTATATATGTCTTGCTTTACCTTGATCTTAGCCATCCAGTAGAAAAGTATAACCATGAGGTACAAAAAGTAATGCCATGTTAATATGCTGAGTTGGAAAAGGCTCAAATCAACAACTTTTGACAATTACCAGTTCTATTGATAACCCACTACTATTATGGAGTATTGGACTATATTGGGATATTTTGATGAATTCAAGTACCTGCAATATTAGGACTGACATCAATTGTGTAAAGATCCTTAAAGGAATTCTCCAAATACAGCTTCTCTAACAGAAATGGAACACCCATCTCTTAAAAAGCAAAACAAAAAGAGGGGATATAAATGAAGGACCATTTTGTAAAATATGTATGTAAAAATTGTTAGGATATATATACAGCTATTTTCTCTTCCATGAGAAGAAACATTTGTACTAGGGCTGGCCAAATAACTTAAGAGATTAAAGTGCCTGCAAGTAAGCACAGGGGCCAAGGGTTCAATCCCCAGGCCTGCTGTGCTGGCTCTGCCCCTGGGGTGAGGTGTGATGGTGATTGAGACTGGATGTGGTGATGCACACCTATAATCCCCAGCTCTTGGGAGGCTGCAAATGTGAGGATCACCGCAAGTCCAATCTAGTAGTGAGATCCTGAACGCCCTGTAGACCCTTCTTTAAAATACACACACACACACACACACACACACACACAAAAGATTTGTACTAATGTTTAGACAAGAGATCATGTATGCATCTTGTACTGTGAATAACAACTACAAAGACAACAATGTGCAATGTGTTTTTTATTGTAACTGTCTTACTAACCTGTTTTAAAACTTCTTATTGCTATTTCTTTTTCATTACAATTAATATAAAGTTAAAAAAATAAAAGAAAGACAAGAATTGGGCCTGGAAGATAGCTCAGTGGCAAGTGCAAGGTCCTAGGTTCACTCCCCAGTACCACAAATAAAAGGGAAAGAAAAAAAAGAAAGACAGATAGATAAGAATGGTCTAAAGTGAACACCTATGAAGGAGTACATGGAGAAAGTATGTTGGATTTATGAAGTGAGTAATGTTTGCTCTTTCTTCTTCCCTGAATGTTTTTGTCCAGGATATTCGTAAGCTCACTTTCACCTTGTTCTGGGCTTTGTTTATATTGTTTATCCAGAGAACATGTGCTTATCAAAGCAACCTCCCCAGTCCATCCTCCTATGCTTTACTATATCATATAACCATTTGTTATTGTATTTTTATCATTTTAATGCAAATTCCATAACAGCAAACATTTTTCTTTTCTTTTTTCATGATCGCAAAAATAGTACCAAACTCATAGAGATCCCACAGCCACTACCAAATGAATAAATTAATATTTGGAAAAACCATGTATAAGTTTAATTTCTCTCAATTATCCAAACAATTCACTTATTCTAATACCTAAATTTTAAAAACATAAGAATACATAGCTTTCAAAAATTGAAATGGAAGGGCCTGCGAGATAGCTCAGTGGACCAGGCACCTGCTTTGGTAAACGAGGAGGGAGGGTTCCATCTTGGTCCTCCATGCGGCACCGGCCCCGCCACAGGGCACTGAGCTGATGACAGAGGCCGGGTGTGGTGTGCACACCAGTGATCCCAGCACCAGGGAGGCTGAAAACAGAAGGATCACTATGAATCTGAGCTCCCAGAGCTGCGGAGGCTGAAAGCGGAAGGATGACCACAAATCCGAAGTGTGCGGTGAGACTTTGCAACAACCAATACATAAAAAAAAATAAAAATAAAAAAATAAAAAAAAAATGGAGTGAAGTTTCTTAACAACTGTTATTTGATATTAGAAAAAACTTTAAACTATCTAATTTTATAAATATTTTAAGTTTTATATTTTTAAGCACTTTAGTTATTTTTAGAATTATCAAAATATGTTATTTGTGTATATCTTTACAAAGTTTTTCCTACCCCCTAATATAGGTGCACATATCTTGTCAAGACGATTTCTCATAGATTTCATTCATTTTGTACCGTCTTCAAAATTTGTGGTGTTAGGCACATACGTATCTCATCAATGTTTTATTTCCATTTAAATCAGCTGTTTACTCCTTTTTACTTACTTAATCTTATCCCAAGTACAAATATTTGCGAAATCAAAAGTTTGTTTACCAGGTGCAGTTTTAAAACACACAAAAAGTTAAATTTAAATCTCATCTACATATTATGTTTGGTACCCCTAAGGCAACAGAATTTAGAATAAGCCATAGAAGACTGGACAATGAACTATGGCAACAAATCAATACCGGTGTTCAAAACACTGAAGTTTTCTGAGACCTGAAGTATTCTTATACAAAGTGAGCATGAGATGTGTGGAATCTACGTTCTCAGTTTCCTCATGAGAACTTAGAGATCAGTTTGTTCTACTGAGTCATGGCTAGATATAGGAAGATTTCTCAGGAAGACTAAATTTGCTTCCTGGCACCCTAACTCATACATGAGTAAGTAAATGGCTCTTTTCAACCTTTAAGTATTAGGTAATGAGAAAATAGTGTTTGTTTATGGAACTGCAACAAGCTCACATAATTATTAGATTTATTCCTAAATATATAAAATTAAACAAAAATAGGAAACAAGCTATGATGACTGTAATGTAAGTCATCTCTTTGGAAATATTAACTCTTGGTGAGGAGGATGAATTATCTAGATGACCACCTCCAAGTTTTCTTTCCATGTAGGAATTATATGATTTCAGTAAAGTATTCCAGCTAGAAGTACCCAAGAACTCTATCCAGATCAATAAATGGCATCCTACATTCAATAAAACATGTAGTAAGTGCAGTTAGGACCCGCACATTATTTCTGAAGTTCGTACTATACTACAGAGCTATGACCATCCATCAGCACCTCCTAGCAACTGCTAAGGTATTTATAGTAATTCATAATGCTTAAGCTACACATATACACATTCCCTATCTTATGTAAACTGGTGTACTGCCATTATATGTGGATGTGTAGTTACCTTTCAATTTTTACATGTTAATTAATTCTCACAGTGATTCTGTGTGGAAAAGTAGCTACAGTGAACTTATTTTATAATTTAAGGTATCTTAAAAGGATACCTTACATAATATGTTGGGAAAACTTAATCCCTAAACTAATTACTATTAGTTTGTGGAAGACAATTTTAAAACTACGGAAATTAAAATATATTGATTGAAAGAATATAAGGAACAATTTGAAGTAAAAATAATCTTGAGAATCCTGTTTTTCTGGTTCAGTGTTTGTAGTTTAGGCAAAGAGGAACAAGTGGAAGCTGGAGTCTCTTGGTTTCCTAAGGAATAGAATCATTTTAGTTGCAAAAAAACAAATGCAAACTAGTTTATACTGCTAATAATAGTAGTAATAATGCAATTTATCAGATCATAAAACACAGAAGAATACAGGGCGAGCCATTTTTTTCTCTGACTCTGTCTATCCCTCTACTTTAGTTGTTAGCTGCAACTGACACTTACATATGCTTTATAAGTTACATATATGTATATATATCCAAGAATTGTCACTTGCGTTAGCATAGAACCTGTGAAATACAGACATAATTGAACTTCTTTAACAAGGGCATTGGTTAAATGAGCGCCTCCATCTCAGCCACTTGCTCTGAAGCTAGCAGGGGGATGTATCTCCAAAAGAGCAGCAGGGTTCTTCTGCTCAGAAGAATGGGAAGATGTAATAAAATAAAATAAAGTGAAATGTTGGTTAAGTTTGCACTGCAGTCAGTTTCTGAGAGTTATTAGAGTGTCGCCATGCACTTATAATTCCTGAAAGAGATCTCAGAAAATACTAAGTGGAACACAGAAAGATACTGAGATTATAATTCTATGTTCCATTTCAGATTTTTCAAATTTTAATACCTTGAACTCATCCCTTATGTGAAGTAATTGCACCTGGCAGTTGGACAAAGGGCTCTCTGTGGACATAGTAGTGAAGTGTCCCCCAGGAAACATAAAGGAAGCAACCAGGCTCTCGGGAGAGTGGCAAGATGGGAGCTACTGTCTGCCTGCAGTTGTGACAAAGGGACCAAATACCCACGACTTTCACTTCAGAGAAAATATAGAGCCATTGCAGATGTGAGAAACTGTCCAAGAGCCGTTGCAGATGGGAGCAGCTGTTGGGGACCTCTGCCAGAAAGCTCCAAAAGGAATTGTCAGGAGTTGCTTCTGGGAATCCACAATAAATATATATTGTTAAGGATCAACTTTGTTCCTTTTCTCAATCATTCAGTTAATACATACTAATTCTCTATAAAACATGGGAAATCGGAGCCAGCAAGATAGCTCAGCGGTCTAAAATGCCTTCTTGGGCAAGCTTAGGCAAGCACACAGGGACCACAGTCTGATCCCCAGTACCACGTGCCATGCCAGCCCTGCTCCTAGGGTGGGCAGAGCCGGCCACCAAGATAAATAAATAAATAAATAAATAAATAAATAAATAAATAAATAAATAAGAAGATAATTTTAAACATGATACCTTGCCTAACATGTCTATCTAGTAGGGGAAGACATAGTTATATAAATGTTTAGAATATGATGTAATAGCAATAATTGTGAAATATTATCTAGGAAGATACAAGAGAAAGGCAGGCCTTTTTTGCCTCAAGAAGTAGAGTGAAACTTTACCAAAGATGTTCTGTTTAATTTGGAGCCTACTGAATGAATCACCAGAATTACTAATAGGAGTATAAGCCCTCAAACTCAAAATGAATTGAGACCTCACATTTCAAAGTACCAAATATTAAACTTGGATAGATAGTCTTATAGTTTACAACTTCAATAAAGGCATAAGGTGACTTTCTCAAAGTCAGTAGGTTATGTATCAGGTAAATACTTCAAGAAATAGATTTAGTGGATTAAAAATATTGGAACACTTTATTTATAATAAATGGAGTTTTATTTCAAAGTTTGGCATAATTATTGCCTGGTAGTTACTACTGAAGAAAAAGTCTCTTATTTAACTGATATATAAAACCTGAAACATAAAATTATATTTATTATTGAGGTAAAGTATGATTTTTCAGTAGAAATAAGCATTGTGTAATGTTTAAATCAGGTTAAACATATTTCCTCAAATATTTATTTGCAGTGAAAGTATTCATAATTTTTTTCCTATAAGTTTTTAAAATCACTAAATACAGATATCTCTAGTTCTTATAAGAAATGTTATTAAATAATAATGGATAGAATTTGTTCAATGTTTGCTATATGATGGACATCATATAATGTAATTTATAAATATAAAAACTATTTGATTCTCTTAAAGCACTACAAAGAATGATACTTTAACAATTGCATTCTATAATAAAGACACTGAGGTTTGGAAACTTTCACAGTTTTACCTAGTTAATGGATGGCAGTGCAAGAACCACAGCAAGGTTCCCAAATTTATATAATTTCAACATTAAAGTAATGGAAATCATTGCATAAATCACTCTCAGAAGCTTCTCTCAGGTTTTCCACCTTAACACTTTCTTTGCTCAAGAGAAATAATTTTCCCCTAAATAATTTTCTAGCTCATAAAATGGTGCCCAATATATCAAGAATATAGCATCAAAAGTCTCACACCTTTTATCCCCGGATTTAAAGAAATCACAGAAACTGAAGTTACGCATAAATATTGTTAATGACTCAAAAACCAACAGAGTTCTCAGGTAGTCAAATACTAACTCATTCACCAGCAGGACAAGTGTGGACTTGAATGGGGAACCATGTCATCTTCAGCGGCCTATGAACTTCTTCTGGATAATCTTTCAGAACATAAAGTTCTATAAGCTCAAGGGCTTCCTTCCAAAATATTCAGGAACTACAGACATAAAAACTTATCTCACTCCTACATGCTTCCTCTCATAAATTAGGCATAATTTTTACTCAGTAGCTAATACAGGGTTATTGATGGGAAATCTGCCAGTTTGATGTTAATCTGTACATGACAGTTTATCTGGTTTAATAATCTGTTTCATAAAAATATAATGATACAAATGACATAACCGCTGGCAGCTTCCAATACAATCCTCATAGTTATTTTATATATTGTAGCCTAAATCAAAACTCTTGAATGCATCCCATCTTCCTTATTTAGTTAATTGCCAATAAACTCCCAGACAGAAATTAGAAGTAGAGGCAAGGTACCGTCTGAACAAGGATCATAGGGGCTGCAGCATGAAAAAGTGGAAGTCCAGGACCCCGTGGCTGACTTGCCTAGTGAGTGATACTGTACAAAGAGCCTCAAAGGACCAATCATACTCTTAAATCTTTACTTGATTTATTTATTTACTTTGTGTATTTTAGGATAGGGTGTACAGAGTGTACAGGGTCTCACTGCATATATCGAACTTGTAGTGATCCTTCTGTTTACAGCCTCCCAAGAGCTGGGATTACAGGCGCACACTATCATGCCCAGTCTCAATGGCCGACTCAGTGCACAGCAGGCCTGGGGACCAAACTCCCAGGCTCTGCATCTGCCTAAGCAGGCGCTTTACTCTACTGAGCTATTTGGCTGGCCCTTAAATCTTTAAAAATTATTGGATTTGGAAAACTTTATACTTCATCCGGGACCTACTCTTATTGAGCAGATTCTGCTGTTAAAAGAGTGCAAAGACAGCACACATATTTAGAAAAAAAATTTTAACCAATAATCTTTCTCTACCTCTTAAGAGTATGATAAAACTAGAGCTAAGAATTCATTTCAGTTACAAAGTATCAATTTTTCTTTTTTAATTGACAACAAGTAACTGTCATTTATCTTATCAGAGCAGAGTCTCTAAAAGATACTGCCAAATCATGAAATAATGGTATTCTTACCAGTTTCTATGAAACACACTATGCTAAAACTCAATGGCTTAATACAATAAATGTATGTTATCTCACACTGAATCTGCAAGTCAGGAATCAGAAAGAGGCTTACTTGGACAATTTTGGTTCAGGATCTTTCATGAAATTTTGTTCAAGCTATCAGTCAGACTTGCTCATTTTCTTCCTCACAAATACTAAAGTTTTCCAAATCCTAATACAATAGTAAATCTGTCTACATCAACCAATAATTAAACCTCTTACCTTCATTTAAAGTTAAAGCTTATTTATCTGAATTCTTGAAAAGTAAAATTAGGTTATTTATTTGAGATCATTCTTTTTTTATATGTGTATCATTATCACATGCATTCCTCTCTTGTGTTTTTTTTTATATGTGTATCATTATCACATGCATTCCTCTCTTGTGTTTGCTAACCAATCTAATTAGTATGCTGCATTTTCATTTTTGTGTCAAGGTATTTCTGATTTCTCTTTAGAATTATTCAAAAAAATGGCTGGATGAGATGTGGAGAAAAACTGAAATGATTGCATATCGTTTACAGGACTGAAAATAGTGCAGAAGTTATGAAAAATGGAATAGAGGCTGTTCAAAACATTAAAAATAGAACTAGCATATGGTTTAGCAATCCAGATATATACACAAAAGAATTGAATTCAGGATCTCAAAGAGATATTAAAATTCTCAGCATGGTATTGGCAAAAAAAAAAAGACTCAAGGTCAATGGAACAAATTAGAGGATGCATATACAACTACAAACACACTCAGCCATCTTAGCTTTCTTTCTTTCTTTTTTAATGTGGCCAGCTCAGCCTACTCTGGGGCACAGCATGGGGTGCTGGGGATTGAACTGAAGTTCCTGAGCTTCCTGAAGCAGGTAGCTTCAGGATCACTGAGCTATCTTGCCAGCCTAGCCATTTTATTTTTGACAAAGGATATGTTCACTGGAAGAAAGATAGCCTCTTTAACAAATGGTGCTTGAAAAACTGGCTCTCCATATACCAAAAACTAAAACTAGACCTGGGTCTATTGCTGTAAACTAAACTAAGGTCAAAATGGATTAAAGATCTAAACTTTAAAACAGAAACATTAAATCTCCTGGAAAAGAAAGTTGGTGGAAATCTTGAAGACACAGGGGAGGCAGACAGTTCATGAATAAAAAGCAAACTACATGGGAAATACTTCAACTGGGACCTATTCTTATTGAGCAATTTCTGCTGTCAAAAGAAATGAATAGAGTGAAAAGACAACCCACAAAATTGGAAAAAAATTTTAACCAATAATCACTCAGACAAAGATCTTCTATCTAGAATATATAAAGAACTAAAAAAAATTAGGGCTCCAAAATTTAAAGACCCAATCCAAAAATGGGCATCTGAGATAAACACACACTTTTCAGAGCAAGAAATATGAGGCAAATAAATACCTGAAAAAATGCTCCACATGACTGGCCATTCAAGAAATGCAAATTAAACAACATTGAGATACCATCTCACTCCAGAAAGAGTAGTTATCATAAAGACATCATCTAATAACAAATGCTGGAGAGGCTGTGGGGGAAAAAAGAACCTTCTCCATTGCTGGTGGGAATATAAACTGGTACAACCACTATGGAAATCAGTGTGGAGTCTCCTCAAAAAGTAGGACTGGAAATTCTATTCAAACCAGTTCTTCCTCTCCTGAGTATTTTCCCAAAAGAACTGAAAACAAACCACAATGATGTATATCCACCCATGTTTATAGCAGCACAATTTGTCATAGCCAAAACTTGAGCAATCAAAATGTCCATCACCCAAAGAATGAATGAAAAGGATGTGGTATTTTTATACAAAGGACTCTTACTCAGCTATAAAGAAGCACAAACTCGAAGCCTTCATAGGTAAGTGGGTGCAACTAGAGGCTATCCTCCTAAGTGAAATAAATTATACCCACATGTGTAAATACTGTGTTGTCTCCCTAGTGTAAGAACTCAAAAGAAAAATTAAAACCTGAAAGGTATAACAGATACAGTTAAACAGAAAGAAATGAACTTAATGATTAAATAATGAAGATGAGAGAAAGAAAAGGTAGGAAAAACTGGCAGGGGAAACCATGCAAGTATATATACAGGATGGCTGAGGTGATATCACTAAAAATTTCCATCAGTTTTTTGAAAATAGCATTTAATGTGTAGAATTTTCACCTTGACTGACTCTGTATGCTGCTATCTGTAACCTGGGAAACTACATCAAGGACATAAATGTTCAAAAACTATGCTTGAATACCTGTCATCTGGGTCTTCTAAATGTGCACCATTTCTTATGTCACATCAATTACTAACATACTTTCTTTAAAATAAATTTTTAAAAAGGTAAAAGAAGGAGAGAGAAGAGAAAAAAATTAAGGTTTCATCAAAGCAAATGGTAATATGCAATCTTATGTCCAATTAATTTGAGCAACAGATTTGATGATAAAAATAGATAACATATGAACCATTTTTTTTGTTTTGTTTTGGCATAATTGGAGTTGAACTCAGGCCCTTACACTTGCCAGGGAAGTGCTTATTCTACTGAGCTATCTCTCTGCCCCTCAACCATTGTTAATAAGCTATTCTTATTTTGAAAATCTGTATATGTATTTTTGTATGTTATCCTGTTTCTGTCTTTGTTTCTGATTTTTTTGTTCTTGATTTTATTCTTACTTTTCAAAACGAAACTAAATTAAATTTTAAGAAAAGTTATTAAAATTCTGATTTTCCTTCCAATGCTATTAACAATAACCAAGCTATGGAAACATCCTAAATAACTACCAATAGATAAATGGATAATTAGAGGGTGGTATACATCCAGAACAAAATAATATGAAACCTGAGATTAGAGGGGAGTTCTACTATGTTTAACATGTACAGACCTTGAACATATTTTGCTAGGGAAACTAATCTAGGAAACAAAAGCAAGTGTGGTTTTATATGAGTGCTCTAATTATATGTTCTATCTGAAGAAGTCATATAAAAAATCAAAACTGTAATGGTGCTACTAAAGGTTTAGCAGGAAAATATGAAGACATGTTGATCAACGGACATAGAGATGTTAAGTACAATGAATAAATTCTAGATATGTTATATAATATTATACCTAAAGTCACCAATAATGTAGTTTACACTTAAAATTTCTTAAAAGGCTTAAGAATTCTTACTATAGTAAAATTTAATTTAACTTAATGTAAAAAAGCTAAACTTGGTCTCCTCCTCCAACTAAGAGGCTTATTTTTAAGCCAACAAAATAAAAGTCTATGGTGGTGTCCTTAGTCTTCCTATCTCTTTCAGATTATTACCCTCTTTCTAGTCCATCAAGGCTAAAATAAAGGAAGAATAAAAACTAAATTGCCAGACATGTAGAGAGTGTCTAATATTAACAGAAATTATAGAAGGCTTATGGGTTGTAACACTGAAGAATTTTAGATTTATTTATTTGACATTGAGGGGATACTTTCCAGGTAACTGTCTTCAGTTTCTACTTTGGACAATATATCTTGAGGCCCAAAGACAGTGTCTGAGAGGCTCTTGATTTGAATTCTATTATCCCTCCAACCAAACTCTTAAATTTACACCCTCCACATCTGGTCATATGAATGCATCTCTGGCCAATCACAAATGGATGAAACTATACATTATTCCCAAATATAAGCCCTTCAATCTGTTGGCACAGTCTACTCTTTCAGTTGTGATGTCATTTTTTATAGTTTTCTGTTGTGATTCAAGCCTACGTCCATGGCATTTCTCAGGTTTGTTCATGAACTCTTTACTTATCCCTATGTCTTCAAGAGTTCCTCCCACTTTCTTTTCCAGGAGATTGAGTGTTTCCGCTTTAATGTTTAGATTTTTAATCCATTTTGACGTTAACTTAGTGCATGGTGATAGAGCTGGGTTAAGTTTTAGTTTGCAGCATGTAGAAAGCCAAATTTTCCATCACCATTTTTTAAAGAGGCTATCTTTCTTCCAGTGAGTATGTTTGGCCCCTTTGTCGAAGATCAGATGGCTGAGTGTGTTTGTAGATGCTTCTGTACCTTCTAATCTATTCCCTTGATCCTCAGGTCTATTTTGTTGCCAATACCATGTTGATTTTATCACAGTGGCTTTGTAGTATAATTTCAAGACAGAAATTGTGATGCCTCCTACATTGTCTTTATTGGCCAAGATTGCCTTTACTATTCTAGATCATTTGTGGTTCCAAACAAATTTCAGGAACGATTTCTCTAGGTCTGGAAGGTATGTTGGTGGCAGTTTGATAGGGGTTGCATTAAATCTGTACATCAATTTTGGGAGCATGGCCATCTTCACGATGTTGGTTCTTCCTATCCAGGAGCAGAGAATATCCTTTCATTTTCTGAAATCCCCTATAATCTCTTTTCTTAGGGTGTTGTAATTTTACATGAAAAGATCTTTGACTTCCTTGGTTAAGTGAATTCCAAAGTATTTCATTTTCCACGGTGCTATTGTAAAAGGTATTATTTCTATTGTTTCCCTTTCAGTGTGCTTGTTATCTGTGTAGAGGAATGCTATTGACTTTTGAGTATTGATTTTGTATCCTGCTATTCTACTGAATTTCCTTATCAGTTCTAGTAGTTTCTTGGTGGAATTTTTGGGGACTTCCAAATAAAGTATCATGTCATCTGCAAATAGTGATAATTTAACTTCTTCTTTACCTATTGTTATTCCCTTTATTTCTCCCTCTTTTCTAATGGCTGTTGCTAATGATCCCAAGACTATATTGAATAGGAGGTGTGATAGAGGACATCCCTGTCTTGTACCTGATTTAAGAGTAAAAGATTTCAGTTTTTCTCCATTTAGGATTATATTAGCTTTTTGGTTGTCATAGATGGCTTTTATCAAGTTAAGGTAGAGTCCAGCTACTCCAATTTTCTGTAAGACCTTGAACATGAATGAGTGTTGGACTTTGTCAAAAGCTTTCCCTGCATCAATTTAGATGATCATGTGGTTTTTAGATTTCAGTCTATTAATATAGTGTATTACATTTATAGATTTTCGAATATTGAACCATCCTTGCATCCTTGGGATGAATCCTACCCGGTCATAGTATATGATCTTCTTGATGATTTGCTGTATTCTATTTGCTAGGATCTTATTGAGTATTTTTGCATCTATATTCATGAGAGAGATTGGCCTGTAGTTCACCTTTTTTGTTTTGTCTTTCCCTGGTTTTGGAATCAGTATAATACTTGCTTCTAGAAATGTTTTTGGGAGGACTGCTTCCTTTTCAATTTCATTGAAGAGTTTGAGGAGTGTACGGGTTGTATCTTCTATAAATTTCTTATAGAATTCAGTTGTGAATCCATCAGGACATGGACTTTTCTTCGTCGGTAGGCTTTTTATTACGTTTTGTATTTCATTGGCGGTTATTGTGTAATTGAGAGTTGTTATATCTTCTTGGTTCAGTTATGGTAATTTGTACCTTTTGAGGAATCTGTCCATTTCTTCTGCGTCTTCTATATTCTGTTAGCATAAAGATTCTTGAAGAAACTATTGATAATCTGAATTTTCGCTGTGTCTGTGTTGATTTCACCCTTTTCATCCCTTATTGCATGTACTTGAATTTTTTTCTTTCCTCTTTTTGATGAGGTTGGCTAGAGGCTTATTAACTTTATTTAGTCTTTCAAAGAACCAACTTTTTTATTTATGGATTCTTTGAACTGTTTTCTTCATCTCAATTGAATTAATTTCTGCTATAATCTTTATGATTTCTTCCTGTCTTTGTGCTCTGGGTTTTGTTTGCTCTTCTTTTTCTAGTTGTTGGAAGTGCAACATTAGGGTGTTTATTTGTTTCCATTCTGTGTGAGTTCATAGCTATGATTTTCACTCTAATAACTGCTTTCATTGCATCCCATAAATTCTGGCAATCTGTGCTTGAATTTTCATTGAATTGTAGATATTGTTGAATTTCTTCTGTGACCCATTAATTGCTGAGTAAGGTGTTGTTTAGTTTCCATGAATTTAGTGGGTTTTTCTGATTTCTTTTGTCATTTATTTCCAGTTTCATTGCACTGTGGTCAGATAATATGCATGGGATAATTTCTCTTTTCTTGCATATACTTATGCATGACCTCTGTACTAGTATGTGGTCTATTTTGGAAAATGACCAGTGTACAGCTGAAAAAAACATGTATTCAGCTGTGGTTTGGTGGAATCCTCTGTATATGTCCACTAGGTTCATTTGTTCCAAGCTCTGGTTCAGTTCTGCTACTTCCTTGCTAATTTTTACTGGTTGATCTATCTTTTTGAGATAAGGGGTGTTAAGGTCTCCTGTTAAGATTGTGGTCTTAGATATTAGGTTTTTCATGTCCATTAAGATTTGTCTTACATAGCTGTGTGCTCCTGTGTTTGGTGCATAGATATTTATGAGTCTTACCTCCTGCTCTTGAATTTTTCTCCTGATCAACATATAGTGGCCTTCTTTGTCTCGTTTGACCCTTGTTTGTTTGAAGTTGAGACTGTCTGAGAACAGAATTGCTACTCCTGCTTTTTTCTGAGGTGCTGGGGCATGTAGTATTGTTTTCCATCCTTTGACTTTGAGCCTATGATTGTCCTTTTGAGTTACGTGTGTTTCTTGTATACAGCATATAGTTGGATTTTGTTTCCTAATCCACTATGCCAGTTTATTTCTCTTAATTGGTGAATTGAGTCCGTTTACATTGATGATTATAATTGAAAAGTGTTGACTTATGTTGGTCATGATATTTGCCTGCTGTTGTTTACTCCTTTGTATCCTGTGTTTAATTGTCTATCCTGTTTAGTGGGTTCCTTCCATTCTCATTCATAGAGTTCTGGTCAATGTGGTCTCTCTCTAGAACATCTTTCAGCAGCCTATGAAGGGATGGCTCGTCATCATGAAATTTTTTAGTTTTTCTTTGACGTCGAAGTATTTCACTTCTCCATCAAACGTGAAAGAGAGTTTTGCAGGGTATAATAGTCTGGGCTGGAATTTGTTTTCATAGAGTAATTGAAGAACTCTGCTCCATGCTCTCCTTGCCTTCTTGGTGTGTGTAGAGAAGTTGGCTGTAATTCTTGTAAGTTTTCCTTTGAATGTGATCTGCTCCTTCTTTCTAGCAACTTCCAGTATATTATTTTTGTGTTGTATTTCTGGGATCTTGACTGTTACATGTCTTGGTGTGTTTTTACTTGGGTTGAAGTTATTTGGTGTTCTGTTTGCTTTGGTGACCTGAGTGTTGGATTGTTTCCTCATATTTGGGAAGTTTTCTGAGATTACATCTCCCCAAATTCTTTTTATGTCATTTGTATTGACTCCTTCATTCTTCTTGATATCAATTATTCTCACATTGTTCATCCTGGCATCATGTTGCAATAGATGGATTATTTTTTTCCTGCATTCTTGTTGTTTTTAAGAGATCCTTTCTCACCTTTTCACTAGCTGTACCAACGTCTTCAACATCATAAATTTTGTCTTCACTTTCACTCAAATGGTTTTCTAGACTCATGATTGATATTTTTAGTTCTTCTATATCTCTTTGACTCTGTTTCATGCATTCTATTTCTTTTCTGTATTGCTCATGCAAGGAGTCCATCATATTTCTGATCTCCTCATTTTTTTATCCATGTCTTCTTCAGAGGTAGTTATTAATTCTTTTTCTGCTGTGTTTCTTCCAAGTTGGGTTTCCTCTGTATATTTCCAGACTTGTTTCTGTATTTCAGATGCTATGATTTAAAAGAATTCATTTTTGTGTTTTTTAAAGAATTGTTTTTTTGATTTCAGAAATTATTTCTGCTTTGAGTCCCTCATGATCTTTCTGCTGTTGTGTCTTTGCTTCAGATGCTGTTAATTCACATGTTTCATCTGGAATAGTGCTCTCTGCACTTGTTCTGGGTGAACATTGTTTTTCCACCCCATATTTCTGGATTTCATTCTTTATTTCAGATACTATGTATTCAGATATTTATTTTTTAATTTGATGAATTAATTCTCATCTGATTTCCTCTATACCTTTCTGCTCTTGTTCCTTTGCTTCTGTATTTGTTAATTCATTCATTTCAGCTGAGCTAGTGTCCTCTACACTTTCTGGTGGACTCAAAGCCTGAATTGCATTTTTCTCCTTGTCCTTGTCATTTTGTATATAGCACTGACCTCTAACCTTTGGTGTAGAGCTTTGGTGCAGCTATAACCTTAGCATGGAATGCGATTCGGGTGACAGTATATTAAGTTTGAGATTATCCAGTTGTGCCTGTCCTTCATCTAGCTGTTGTGTTCAGTTCCTTTTTGCTGCAGGTCCTATGGTTTCCCTCTGTTGGTTCCCTGGTCAGGCAAGTGCGAACCGAACTGGGATGCAGAATGAGGGTTGAAAATTCTCACTATCTTGGCTGGCTTTGGGGCGAGGGTCCGTAAAGTTGTTGGAGTCAGCCCTCCTGTCTCAGAGGTTGCTCTCTAGGTGGGCGGGCCTGGGCTTTGGTGGATCTGTTGGGCTCCCAAAAGGATAGTGGATGATCTTATTCACCAGTTAGACTGTTGTGGGTCAGCCAACCTGTGCTGTGTCCGGGTCTACAGGCCAGAATCGAGAAGGCTGGGAAATGTCCCTCTGGCACCGCGGGCCTGTTACCCTTACTCACAGGCTGAGCTGCGCTGGGTCTAGGGCCATGGGGTGGGACCAATGATCACTGGGAAATGTCCCTATGGCCCAGCAGGCCTGGAGCTCTACATTCACTGAACTTTGATGCCCAGGGAGTCGGGGAAATTCCCATTCGCTCAGCATGCTTTAGGGCAGGGGATCCGGGGAGGTGCTGGTGAGTGGGTCCTGAGGTTTCAGGCCAGTCACTGACTTGGAGAGCTTGGAGGCGGGGATCTGGGTAGCGCGGGAAGAATCCATTGGCTCTCCATCAGACTCACCACACACTCACTGATCTGGGAAGCCTAGTGAGTCCTGCAAATTCCCTCTCACTCTGGGGGCTTGTAACAGGATCCAGGAGGCCACCGGAGTAGGCCCCGCTGTCTCAGGCTGGTCTCTTTGGTTGGGTGGGTGTGGGCGGGATTGAGGAAGATCTTTGTCTCCTTTTCTTGAGTAGTATTATGAAACATAGACCACTAGGAGTTTCTTGTAAAAGAAATATTCTTAAATTTCCAGACATTTTATCACAATGTAAAAGGTTTATGATCTTGAAAAAGTCATGATTAAAGGCTGAGAAACTGTTTTTTGATTGTATTTTTTTAAAGATATATATAATCTCTCCAGTCAGCCAAATAGCTTAGCTGATTAAAGCACCTACAAGCAGGTGCAGGGGCCAGAGGTTCGATTGCTGGGCCTGCAGTGTTGGCTGCACCCCTGGGACATGCTGAGATGGCAATTGAGACTGGGCATGGTGGCTCTTACCTATAATCCCAGCTCTTGGGAGGCTGTAAATAGGAGATCTGATTTAGTACTGAGACCCTGAACACACTGTAGACCCTTCCCTAAAATACTTAATAAATAAATAAGTAAAATCCATAATCTCTCCACTTAAAAATGGAAATAATTTATGCCATTTGTACATTTTCCTCTATGAAGTGTCCATGGATGTCACTTACCCATGTTTTTGAATGAACCTCTCATTTTGAGAGTGGTAATTTTTTAGTTCTTAGTATATTCTAGATATTAGTCCTCTGTCTTAGAAATAGCTGGTAAAAATCTTCCCCATTTTGTAGGTTTTCTTTCTCTGTGGTTCTTTTGCTGTGCAAAAGATTTTTAATTTCCTACACACCTTTTTTGTTGATTCTCAGTACAATTTCTCATGCAGGGAGGACTCTTTCCAGAAGGTCCTTGTTTCTGCCTATGTCTTCGAAAGTTTTACCTGCTTAATCTTCTAGAGGTCGCATGAAGAAATGCTCAATATCATTAACCATCAGATTATAACAACATTGATTTTCCATTTTATCCCAGACAAAAATGGAAGCAATTATGGTGTTGCATACCTATAATCCCAGCACTTGGGAGGCTGAGACAGAGAATTTCTACAAGTTTGAAGCCAGCCTGAACCACATAGTAAGGTTAAGATCAGCCTCAACTGCACTGTGAGATCCTAATTATAAAGGAACAAAACAGAAAAAAACTAGAAAGAAACTAAGTAACAACAAATGCTGCAAGGCTGCAAAGGAACATTTGTATGTTGCTAGTGAGAATGTAAACTAGAGATTCCTTGAAATTCTATTTGACCCAGATATTTCCCTTCCTTGTAGATATCTTTCTCAAAGAGTTAAAGACATCATGTGACAGTTTTTACATACAGACACACGTTTATGATAACACAATTCATAATAGCTAAATCTTGGGAGCAGGCTACATGTTCATAAACAGAAGAATGGATAAGTAAAATGTGGTATGCACAATGGACTATTACTCTGTCATAAAGAAAGATAAACATGAGCCTATAATATTAGGTGAAGTAAATCAGACACAAACTTAAATATATTCTGGTTTCTCTGATATAGCAAATCCAAATTATAAGTAAAGAGTAAAATAAAAAAAATAGGTAATAGGAATGGGAAAAAGCTCAAGAGGTATAGTGAGGGGCAAGGAGGCAGAAAAAGGGGATAAAAACAGGAATTATGATGTGTTATGTACATGGACCAAGGAAGGTGAACAGACAAGAAACATAAACATTGTGTAGTCCAGAAAATATTGATTAAAAAATTTTTCAGAAGAAATATTTCCAGTGTTTTATCTTGTCATAGATATTTGTTAACTTAGATAAAATTGAGACATGTGTTTGATTTTTATTTTATATAATAATAACTAACCTAACTGGTTTTATACTGGTTCTCAATGGAATGATCTTCTACTGAATATCCAAACTAAGTTTTCAAGATATTTGATACATGTTGGGAGTAAAAGAAGAATGATGTTTAGTAACTTAAAGTCTAAATTATACAAGTAATTGAACATTATATTTTTTTCATAATATACAAAATAATTTAGAAAGATAGAATCGACTATTTTCCAATCATTTTAATATAAGAGATTATATTCATATGTATTATATTATGGCTTCTCTGTATTTCTTTTATGGTAGGTATAAAATTTCAGAGCTGCTAGCCCTACTGCTTTAGGAATTCATATATAATTGAAATGAAGTTGCTGTTAAACATTTTATCATCCTAGATAACAGGACATGTCAAAACAGGGATAGCATAAATTTTACAGCTCATTAGCACCTGTTCAAACTTCTATGTTTAGGCTGATAGGTTTGAATGTGGGTGAGAGGAAAAACACTTGTACAAACAAACATACATCTGCCTGAAGATCGCCAGGAAGATAACTTTCTCTTATGTTTTGTTTCCGAATTAAGTCTAAGTTCTAAATTACAGATTCATTGTAAATTACAGTACAGCCTTGCACCTTGTAATTTCTGATGTACCTAGGCTTAGGGGTCAGAGAAACCAATTATAGAAGTGTGAGCTCCTGGAAAGATTCTTAGGTCTCTGCTGCTTCTAGAATTACTTGTTTAGCCATGTCAAAACATTCCACTAGTTAGCATTTGTATTGTCAACAAATAGCAAGGTGTTTTTTTTTTTTTTTTTTGATAAAACTACAAATATAGGATTCAGTAGGTAAGGACAGACAGTAAAATGTTATATGTTATCTCTATATTTGGACATTCAGAATTACTTTATTTCTTTTGATAAAAATGTACCAAGAACTTTCAGGATATTTAATAAGTTGAAACTCACACAGATTCAGGCAAAAGATTGACTGGTAGTCCTGTCCTTTTTTAGTTTTACTTTCTTCCTTTTATTTCTTAAGAGGTATTTCAATAGGAAATCAGGAAAGAGTACATTAATGATATCCTCTTCAATCAGCAAAGTATATTTAAATAAGTACCCTCCTCTGATCTCTGATCACAGAACCAAAAAGAACTAAAACACCCTTTGCTTGAGAAGAGAAACTAAAGAAACAAATCCAGAAAGATATTTGGGACGCTAGAAGAGAGAGATGACTGCGTGATTATTCATGCAGGACAGGTATATACATGAATCAGATTTTATTGCATTAACGTATTGAAGAAAGGACCATATTTGGAGAGAGAAAGTCAGAAAGCAAACAAGTTAAGAAAAGTGAGTCTTGATTTTTAAAGGTGACAGCAAAGAAGTTTCAAGGAAATAAAATTTATCAACAGTAGGGAAAAGCGGTACCACCACTGCTGCCGAAGCCCAGAAAGGCCACGTGTCCTGGGGTATAGAAAAGCAGACACTGATCAGATAGGGAAAGAATGGCATGAAAGCAGTTTTCCAGGAACAAGTGCTTTGGAGGTTTGCAGAAAGTTTTTGAACATAAATGTGTGAAGCTAAAATGTAAAATGAATTTTTTTTTTATAGACTGGGGATTGAACTCACGACCCTGCGCTTACCAGACAGGTGCTTATTCTACTGAACTATCTGCAGGCACTGTGAAATGAAATTTGCTGCCTACTTACTACCAGAAACAGAAGCTGGAAAGTGCCCTGCCCTGTACTGGCTCTCTGGTTTAACTTGCACAAAACAAAACATATCAAAATCTGCCTATCATCAAGCTGCCTCAGAACATGGCCTGGTTGTCATCACTCCAGATGCCAACCTTTGTGAATGCAATGTTAAAGGAGACGATTGAGAGCCGGCCAGATAGCTTAGTGGATTAAAGTGCCTGCTTTTTCAGATGCAGGGCCTGAGTTTGATCCCTAGCATGCTGTGCCGGCCCCACCCCTGGGGTGTGCTGAGATGGCGACCGAGATTGGGAGTGGTGTGTGCCTGTAATTCCAGCACTTGGGAGGCTGAAAACAGGAGGATCATTACAAGTCTGATCTGGATAGTGAGATCCTGTAGACCTGTACAAAACATATTTAAAAAAAAAAAAAAAAAAGAGTGAAGGAGAAGATAATAGCTGGGACTTTGGCACTGGAGCAGGGCTTTGTGTGAATGCTACTGGAGATCCTTGGAAAATTAATCACAGGATGTACTCTTATGTAACAGAGAAGATTCCCTCACTCATATGCCAATTTTCCAGTGAACCCCCCCAAAGGATGTCTATTTTTTGGCCACTCCATGGGAGGCCGTGGAGCTAACCCTAGAAAATTCAATGCTGTGTCAGCATTTGCTCCAATTTGCAACCCAGTGTTCTGTGCTGGGGTCAAAACAGCCTTTAGTGTCTATTTGGGAACAGATCAAAGTAAGTGGAAGACTGACACTGCAGCGCATCTCGGTGAGGCCTCTTCCAGGTTCTCAGCTGGACATACTGATGGGTCAAGAAAAGGACCTCCAGCTCCTGCAGGTCGCCAGATGTGCCCGGATAACTTCATCACTGCTTGTACAGAAAACAAAATGCCTGTTGCTTTTAGATTACAAGAGGGTTATGGTCGTAGTTACTACTTCATTGCCACCTTTATTGCTGATCAAATCAGACATTGCAGAAAATATCTGAATGCATAAGAATTTCAAATGAAAGAAAGAATCTCCAAGATTATACAAGTTAAAAGAATTGCTGAGAAAAAAAAAAAAAAACAAAAATATGGTTAAGTACAGGATTTCATAATGCTAAAAGCTTCTTTCTACAGTTGAGCTACCTCCTGAATGAATACGTGAAGCCTGCTGCTGATTTTAAAAGTTATTCTACCAGTGCTCACCCAGGAAACTTTTAATAAGTCTCTTTGGTGGTCATTTGGAACTCTTTGTTAAATCAATCTCAGGGCACTGAATATGAATACAATCCTGTTTATACCATAGAATACTAACTCTGGAACAGAGGGGTTAAAGGTTAGTTAGCCCAGATTCCCTTTTTCTAGACTTTCAGCATCTGAAGTCATCAACTGTCAGCTTAATTTCTAGGTTAATCAGTGGTACAGCAAAGACGTAGGCTAAAGAAAGTATAAAGAACTCCATGATATCTGTGGACAGCTAAGACTAGAAAACAAGTTTCTAAGTTTAAGTCCAGTGCTTTCTCATTGTTTGAGCTCACCACATCTATGAGCATTGGTTTTTGTGATAAGTTCCTCATGAAATGACTGCAGTAACTTCCTGACTTATGAACTAGTTGCATTCCCAGAGATGATTCATAAATCTGATCTATTTGTGAGTACAGCAAAGTGAGTCTTATATACCTTTGACCCAGATATACAATGCAAAGCATAAAAAAAACTAACAGAAAAGAATACTGCAAATTAGTTTTCCTTTCACAGTTACCTTAAAATGGTAAGGCAGACATGTAAGCTCAACACTGGGAATGTTCCTAATGGGAGGTTGGTTCGCCTGTGAAAATTCGCAAGTCAGCTGTTCATAAGTCAGGGACTTAGTATCATAAGATTCAGTCTAAAATGGCCAAAGGAAGTTTACATATTTCATATGTCATTGTAAATAACAAATAAATATCTGTTGTAATCATGTGCAGAAACTCAACTTGGTGAGCTCACCAAGAAAAGTATATTTTTTATTTTGGTAAATATTAAATTATGTTCCTTTATAAAGTTCCTTAAAAACCTTTTTGAAATATCATTGGTTTCTTGGTAACGTAGATTTTTTTTTCTATTAAAGAGAACAATACCCGGCCAAATAGCTCAGTGGACTAGACCTCCTGCAAGCAGACACAGGAGCTCGAGTTTGATCTGGCCTGCCATGCTGGCCCCGCCCCTGGAGCACACTGAGGTGGCAATTGAGACTGCTTGTGGTGGTACACACCTGTAATCCCAGCACTTGGGAGGCTGTAAACAGGAGGATCACTATGAATCTGATCTACACAGTAAGACCCTGAACACCCTGTCCTAAATATATTTTTTAAAAAAAGAGCACAAAAGTTCTTCATTTTAAACATTCAATAAGAAAACATACTAAGTGGCAATCAAGGAAGACAACACTATATAGTTAAAATTGTAAAAGTAGTACTGTTTTAATTTAAGTGTAGATAGCATAAACAGAACTATGATTTAAATATCACTAATCAAGATTGAGTCCTAAAATGAGCTACACACAGAATAATTTGCCTTGTGTCTTCTTAAAAAAAAAATCACAATTCATGAACTTTGTTTTTCTGTTTAGAAATAAAGTAAGGGGCTGGGGAAATAGCTCAGTGGAATAAGTTGCAAGGTCCTGAGTTTGATACCTAGTACCACCAAAAAAAAAAAAAAAAAAAAAAAAAGAAGAAAGGAAGGAAGGAAGCAAGCAAGGAAGGAAGGAAGCAAGGAAGGAAGAATGAAGAAGAAAGAGAGAGAGAGAGAGAGAGAGAGAGAGAAAGAAAGAAAGAAAGAAAGAAAGAAAGAAAGAAAGAAAGAAAGAAAGAAAGAAAGGAAGGAAGGAAGGAAGGAAGGAAGGAAGGAAGAAAGGAAGGAAGGAAGAATGTTAGGGAAATTTAATTCATCAAATGTTTAGGTGCCTTGTGAAATAAATAATAAAAAAAAATGGGCTGAAAGCACAGATTTCTAAAATGAATGAAGCCTTCTTTCTTATGACAGTTTCCTTTTATTGCAAACCTACAGTACACAAAATCTCTTTTCTTATATATTCAACATTTTTACTTGATTAGCATTATAATACCTGTTTTAAGAATATGGTACTTAAAATACTAGTGGTACAGTGTGGGGCTAGAATTCCAAAACAGCTTTGTCTAAATCCAATATCCATTTCCTTTTCTATATAATAAGCAACTGTATTGGTTGGTGGTCTCTAGAGGAAGGGAACTTATAGAAGATATATAATCACACAAAGGATTATATATGTTATCAGTCAGAGCTGGGAGAACCAACAATGGTCATCTGTGAGCTGCAGAAACAGAACCCAGGGCTCAAATTAGGAAGATGGAAGCTGCGTCTGGAAGCAAGAATGGTAAATCAAGGTGGAAGCAAGAGTGCTAAAGGATTTGCAGCACCAGCCCAAGGTTGAAGGACTGGAAGCTAGCACTGTTGCTATGCACCTGCATTGGAGGCCTGAAGAAGCTGAAGATGATATTTGAAGTGATCACAGTAAAGGACATACTTGATTCTTCAGACTGTAGGTTT
>PVKA01025765.1:0-32573 GCA_004027165.1 Ctenomys sociabilis
AAATAATAGCAGAAAACTACCCAAATATGAGGAAACAATCTAACATTCAGGAAAGTGAAGCATACAGAATGCCAAATAACTTCAACCCAAGTAAAAACACACTGAGACATATAATAGTCAAGATCCCAGAAATCTAACACAAGAATACTATACTGAAAGCTGCTAGAGAAAGGAAGCAGAACACATTCAAAGGAGAACCCATCAGAATTACAACCGAATTTTCTTCAAAAACCATGAAAGCAAGAAGAGCATGGAGCAGAGTTCTTCAAGTCCTCTTTGAAAACAAATTCCACCCCAGACTACCATAGCCCGAAAAACTCTCTTTCAAATTTGAGGGAGAAGTGAAATGCTTCCATGACAAATAACAACTAAAGAATTTTGTGACAACAAAGCCATCCCTACACAGGCTACTGAAAGATGTTCTAGAGAGGGACCACAATGACCAGAACTCCACAAATGAGAACAGAAGGAACCTACTAAGTAGGACAAACAACTAAACACAGGAAAAAAGGTGTAAACAACAGCAGGTAAATAACATGACAATCATAAGTCAATACATTTCAGTTATAACCATCAATGCAAATGGACTCAATTCACCAATTAAGAGAAATAGACTGGAGCAGTGGATTACGAAACAAAACCCAACAATATGCTGTGTACAAGAAACACACTTAACTCAAAAGGACATTCATAGGCTTAAACTCGAAGGACAGAAAACAATACTGCATGACCCAGCACCTCAGAAAAAAGCAGGGGGTTGCAATCTTGTTCACATACTGTCTCAACTTCAAACCAAGAATGATCAAACGAAATAAAGAAGGACACTATATATTGGTTAGGGCAATAATTCAACAGGAAGAGGTAACACTCATAAAAATGTATGCACCGAACACGAGAGCACCCAACTATGTAAAACAAATCTTAATGGACACAAAAAAGCTAATGTCCAATACCACAATCTTAACAGGAGACCTAAATACCCCCTTATCCCACAACCAGACAAAAAATTAGCGAAGTACTAGCACTGAACCAGAACCTGGAACAAATGGACTTGGTGGACATATACAGAGTGCTCCACCCAACCACAGACGAATACACATTTTTTTTCAGCAGCACATGGGTCATTTTCTAAAATAGACCACATACTAGTCTATAGAACATGCTTAAGTATATGCAAGAAAACAAAAATTATCCCTTGCATATTATCTGACCTGAGTGCAATGAAACTGGAAATAAATGAAAAAATAAAACCAGAATAACCCACTAAATTCATGGAAATTAAACAACACCCTACTCAGCAATCAATAAGTCACAGAAGAAACTAAACAAAAAATTCAGCAATGTCTACAATTCAATGAAAATTCAACCACAACTTACCAGAATTTATGGGATGAGAACAAAGAAGTTCTCTGAGGGAAAATCATAGCTAAGAATTTACACATTATGAAAACAGCACGGGAACAAATAAACGCACTAAAGCAACACCTCCAACATCTAGAAAATGAAGAGCAAACCATACCCAGAGCCCAAAGATGAGAAGAAATCATAAAGATTAGAGCAGACATTAATTCAATTGAGATGAAGAAAACAGTTCAAAGAATCAATGAATCAAAAAGCTGGTTCTTGAAAAGACTAAATAAAATCGATGTCTCTAGATAACCTCATCAAAAAGAGGAAAGAAAACATTCAAATACAAGCAATAAGGAATGAAAAGGGTGAAATCACCACAGGCCCAGTAGAAATTCAGCAGGTTATCAATAGCTACTTTGAGAATCTTTATGCTCACAGAATAGAAGACACAGATGAAATGGACAGATTCCCAGAAAGGTATCAATTACCAGAACTGAATCAAGAAGATAGAACAACTCTCAATAAACCAGCCAACGAAATATAAAATGCAATAAAAAGCTTGCCAACGAAGTAAAGTCCAGGTCCTGAAGGATTCACAGCTGAATTCTACAAGAAATTTACAGAAGATATAATCGCTATACTCCACAGACTCTTCAATGAAATTGAAAAGGAAACACTTCTCCCAAAATCATTCCTGGAGACAAGTATTACACGGATAGCAAAACCAGAAAAAGACACAACTAAAAAAGAGAACTGCAGGTCAATGACCCTCATCAACATAGATGCAAAAATCGTCAGTAAAATCCTAGCAAAGAGAATACAGCATATCACCAAGAAGATTATACACCACGATCAGGTGGCATTCATCCCAGGGATGTAAGGATGGTTCAATATTTGCAAATCTATAAATGTAAGACACTATATCAATAAAGACAAAACTAAAAACCAAATGATCATCTCCATTGATGCAGAAAAGGCTTTTGACAAAGTCCAACACTAATTCATGTTCAACATCCTTCAGAAAATTGGAATAGAAGACCACTACTTCAATTTGATGAAAGCCATCTATGACAACCCAATGGCTAATATAACTCTAAATGGGGAAAACTGAAATCTTTTACTCTTAGCTCTGTCACAAGACAAGGATGTCCTCTGTCAACCCTCCTATTCAATATAGTTTTGGAATCATTAGCTACAGCCATAAGACAAGAGGGAGAAATAAAAGGAATAAGAATAGGTAAAGAAGAAGTTAAATTATCACTATTTGCAGATGACATGATACTTTACTTGGAAGACCCAAAAAACTTCACCAAGAAGCTAATAGAAGTGATTCACAAATTCAGCTGCATAGCAGGATGTAAAGTCAATACTCAAAAGCCAGTAGCATTTCTCTACACAGATAACAAACACACTGAGAGGGAAATTATTGAAACTATTCCTTTTACAATAGCACAGCAGAAAATGAAATATCTTGGAATTCATCTAACTAAATAAGTTAAAGAACCTTTCACAGAAAATTATAGTACTCTGAAAAAAGAGATCATAGAGGATTTCAGAAAATGGAAAGATATACCCTGCTCCTGAATAGGAAGATCCAACATTGTGAAGATGGTCATACTCCCAAAACTGTTGTATAGATTCAATGCAATCCCTATCAAACTACCAACAACATACCTCCTAGACCTAGAGAAATCATTCTTACAATTTATTTGGAACCAGAAATGACCTAGAATAGCAAAGGAAATCCTGGCCAACAAACACAAGTCAGGAGGCATAACAATTTCTGGCTTGAAATTATACCACAAAGGCACTGTGATAAAATCAACATGGTATTGGCAATAAAATAGACCTGAGGATCAATAGAATGGAATAGAAGATGCAGAGGCCCCTATGAACACACTCAACCACGTGATCTTTCACAAAAGGGCCAAAAACGCTTACTGGAAGAAAGATAGTATCTTTAAGAAATGGTGCTTGAAAAATTGGCTCTCCAGATGTCGAAAACTAAAACTTGACCCAGCTCTATCACCATGCACTAAACTAAAGTCAAAATGGATCAAAGATCTTAACATTAAAACAGAGACACTCAATCTCCTGGAAAAGTAAGTAGGAGAAACTCTTAAAGACATAGGGGTAGGCAAAGAGTTCATAAACAAACATGTATCCTCACAGGAAACACTTGAAAGAATCAACAACTGGGACCACCTGCTATTGAGAAGTTTTTGCACATCAAAAGAAATTACCATCAAAGTGAAAAGACAACCCACAAATTTTGAAAAAATCATAACTCATAAGAACTGAAACAAGGGTGTGCTCTCTAGAATTTATAAAGAACTAAAAAATATCAGGGCCCCTAAATTTAAAGACCCAATCCAGAAATGGGCATCCAAGATGAACACACATTTCTCAAAGGACAAAATTAAAAAGCGAATAAATATATGAAAAAATACTCCACATCACTAGTCATCTGTGAAATGCAAATTAAAACAGCACTGAGATACCATCTCACTCCAGAAAGAATGGCTATCATAAACAAATCAACCAACAACAAATGTTGGAGAGGTTGTGGGGAAAAGGGAACCTTTCTCCACTGCTGGTGGGAATGTAGACCTTTGCAACCATTATGGAAATCAGTGTGGGGCCTCCTTAACAAACTAGGACTGGAAATCCCATTCAAGCCAGCTATACCCCTGCTGGGAATTTTCCCAGAGAAGCTGAAAATATTTTATCATAGGGATATATGTGCATCTATGTTTATAGCAGCACAATTTGTGATACCAAAATCTTGGAAACAACCAAGATGCCTGTCACATGAGGAATGTTTGAAAAAGATGTGGTATTTTTATACAATGGATATTACTCAGCTGTAAAGAATGATAAACTCAAAGCCTTCATATTTAACTGGATGTCATTTGAAGACATACTTATAAGCAAAATAAACCAAACCCACAAGTGCAAATATCGTATAGTCTCCCTAGTATAACTCAAAAGAAGAATTGCAAATAGAAACGTAAAGCACAAATAAAAGGAAAAGGAAAATTTGAGGATTGGACAATAGGGAGAGGGCAAGGAGAAATGCTGAGAAACATTACAGAGGCAAGGGCATTCACTTATACACACTAGATAAGTAAGACAATGATCCTGAGAAACATCAGGAGATTTTTGAAACTAGCAATTAAGTGGTAGGATTCTCACCCCAACTGACTTCACATGCTGATACCTGTGAACCAAGCAACTGCACTGAATTTAACAATGTGTAATAGAAGAGTCACAGTCCAAATACCTGCCATTCTGGTCTTCTTAATATGTACTTCTTGTCATGAAATACCAGCTATTACTACTATATTGCCATTTTTTAAAGGGTAGTAAATGAAAAATAAGACAAAATTATGTCACAAACAGTCATGATACAATGTTACTATGCTGTATATGGGTGGATTTCTAAATATCTATGTAAATATATGTAAGTGTTCATTCCTATTTTTTTAATTTTTTTCTTCTTCATATTCTGTATGGACTTAGACTTTAGTATCTCAATACTTGATGGAAAATACATGTTCCATGTTATGCCTATGATGTCTGATATTTAGAGTATTAGTGTGGGTAAACTGAACTGCATATGTTGCAGGGTAATAATAAACTTCTCTTCTAGAGGGTTAACAACCTAAGTTTGCAGATCAAAAATTGGAGAAAAAGAAAGGCTGCAAGGTCAGCCAACATTTTGACCTTCGCCTTCCAAGGTCATTGAAGACTCAGCACATTGGAGAATCTGTACTGTAACATCATGGAACTCAGTAGTGCTCCAAATTTTCTGATCAAGGAAATTATGGGGCCACAGAGGAATGTGATTGGCGATTCATAGTGTGCCTAAGGAGAGTCACATGGAGAGAAAACTTTCTTTCAGGCTTTCACAGAGAGCAAATTGATCAAGCAATGGGCATGATTCATCCACAAGGCTGACACTGACAAGGGATCTACAAGGAGCAGTACAGAGTTAGAGGATAAACCCTGAGGGTACCTGACTGACCTTATCTAATACAAAAGTTACTTTTTTTGTTATATAGGTCTTGCTTTAACTTGGTCTTAACCATCCAGCAGAAAAGTATAAAAATGGAGGTATATAAAGTAAAGTTATATTTTATAAGGAGCTGTGAATGGCTCAAGTCAACAACTTCTGTGGATAACCCACTTCTATTGTGAACTGCTGATCTGTGTTGGATTGTTTTATTAATATATATATAGCCATCCATCTTTTAAAAATCTGTAACATATGTATCGTTGTATGTTACCCTGTTTATGTCATTTGTTCTCTTTGTTTTTGCTTCTATTTTTCACTCTTCAAGTTAAAATAAAAATAAATAAATTTAAAAAAAATAAATGTAGTGAATGTTTCTGCCATTAAGTAAAATGCAGGCTCAAACAGAAGGCAGACTCGTGAAAACATCACCCCATATACTTACCTTTGTTATCCACCACAACCACCACTGTACAACTCCTAGGTCTTCCTCAAAGTCAAAAGAATCAAAAAAAGTAAACGTTTTGAAATCATTCAGAACAGTTAGATTAGTACATCACAACAAAAGGGAATTACAAATGAGGTTTTCCTTTAGAAAATGGTAAGAAGGATGGGTACATGTGTCCAAAAGGAGGGGAACCATTTGGAGGGGGATGTGTGAAGCAGAATTACAGAAATGAATTTTTTTTTTTTTTTTTTTTTTGTCTATTTGAGGCAGTTCAGGCTGGCCTTAAGCTCACTTTGTAGCTCAGGCTGGTCTCAAACTCACAACAATCCTCCAGCCTCAGCCTCCCAAGTGCTGGGATTATAGGCATGTGCCACCACTCCCGGCTAAATGAATGCTTTCTTTTCCTGTTGTGTTTCAGTCTCACTGAGGACCCATCCTTCCCTTCCAGGCCTCCATTCCTTCTTTGGGGAATGGGAATGCCCAAGAGCTTGATGTGCTCCATTGTGGGCCTCTAAATAGATTATTTAATCATAGGCTACTACACACACCTGTGGACTAATCTATGGGTAAGTTCATAGCCAGATGTGCTGTTAAGAGGGAAGGACTGGTTGGAAGAGGCAGTTCACTGGGGAATGACCTGGAAAGCTGACATGTCCTGTGAAGCTCTCTAAGATCTTGGAGGGAAGGACAGTGAGAGAATGGAGGAATAAAGATAAGAGACAATATGCAAAAGTTAAGGTCAGGTGGTGCCCTCTCTCCAAATCAGAGGAAAAGGAGCAGCTTATCCACTGCAGCATGTTTGTTTATACGAACATGGCAGATTGCTACCAGTGATACCCTTCTGCCTAGCAACCTGTTTCTGGATTGTGGGGTCACATGGTGTGTTTTTCTTTTAATTGGAGTAGCTATTTTATGTGGCTTGTCTCAGGGGCTCTTTGGTTTTCGACCATTTGCTTCACCCCTGTACATGTGTGATCAATTTCTGGCTTTAGCCACTCCCCACAGAAAAGAATAGCTTTCTTCCTGCTATTCATCCTGGCCACTATGATGTGAGCAGATTTCTCCAACAAGTCCTTCTACCAGGCCCTTTCTGTATTGGATTGAATCTTCTTCTAAAATTCCTGAGCCAAGATAAAGCTCTTCTCTTTAAGTTTCAGGTGTTGGTTATTATTTCTCAGGGATGAAAACATGACTGAGATGCCCAAGGCCCATAACTGTGCAGCGTGAAGTCCCCAGCTTGGGAACATTCATGTTGGGAGCATTTGCAGATATGAATGGACCTCTTGACACCATAGGAGGTGGGGATTCACCAGAGGAAATATGACACTGAGAGAAGGCCTATGAAGGCTGTTTTTCTCTGTCTCTGTCTGTCTGTCTGTCTGTCTGTCGTCTGTCTGTCTGTCTGTCTCTCTCTCTCTCTCTCTCTCTCTCTGCTCATCTCTATTTCCTCTTCCCCTCTTTCTCCTTTCCTCATGGAAAGCAGCTTGCCTTAATTAAACCCTTGCACTGTGATATTTCTGTCACAGCAGTGACCACTGATGAAAACTTTGGAAACCAAGAGCCAGAACCTCCTTCAGTTGTTATGTTTAGGTACTGTGTCACAGTGACAGAAACCTGCTTCACATAGTCTCACACCTTCACACCTGCCTCTGTCCTATGAGGATCAAAGACACCTGGCTGGTGCAAGCTCTCTTGGAATATAGTAATCATCCATAGCCCCATGAGCCAAGCATCTGCTCACCCAACAGGAAATCAGTAGAAGCCTAGCATTCTAACAAAACTGTTGGGCTTAGTGTTTTACTAGTGATAAATTTAGCAGGGGACACATAATTTATAGGATTATTTTATAATGTTTACTCACAGACTCAAATGCAACACAATGCAGGAAATCTGTCCACACACAAGCCACCCAAAGAATCCATTGGGGGACTGGATCCCACAGCAATGATCTGCATGAGTCTGGCTGGAGAGCTAGAGCCCATGGCGGTGTCCTCCATGAGTCCATCTGAAGGCCTAGAGCCCATGACAATATCTCATGCAAGTCCATACCAAGGACATGCTCTGGGAAGACCCGGAGGTCATTGATGGAAGCTAGAAAGGCTAAGCCAGGGGAGTGAAGGCTCTGTGGCAATAAGCAGAAAGGTCTGTGCTAGAGCCAGGGAGGGATGCTCCAGGCAAGGGGCAGAGCTCCCCGAAGAGCACTGCAGCCATCTTCCACTGCAGCAAGGACCCAGCACCCTCCAACTCTGAGAGCAGCTGAGTTCTCATCAGGAAAGTCAGCGTGGCAAGCCTCCCCAGGAGAAGCAACACAGCACCACTTTTCTTTTTGTGCTGTTGGCACAAGCATCAAGACACTGACTAAGTTAAGCTGGGTGTTACAAGTTGACCACTGCTTAATTGACCACAGATACCAATCAAAAACAAATGTGTTGAGTGAAATCCAGAGGATACTGTAACTGCTGAGTCTGCATGCCACTGACTTTGGCTGGTACAATCCAAAGCCCTCCATGGGCGGGTCTTCACCAGTCAGACCACAGCTAAGGCGGAAGGATTGCATGGCTCTCCAAATGTGCAAGCCCAACAACAGGACAGTGCTGCGGGTCTAAGCACTGCCTCCCTGTAGTCCTGCAGAGATCTGTGCATGAAAGTGGGTTTTCAGGAAAGCAGAGATTGCCATCCCTCATGCAGGGCGATGCCACAGTGAACAGACGCTGACTGCAGGAGGGGATGTTGCCTCTCAGAGGATGGCACCCAGCTGCCCAGCACTGACAAGAAGTTGTGATAACCAACTTCAAAGAAGGAAGGTTCATTTGACCTCACAGTTTCAGGGGCTTGAGGCCACGCCAGTGGGCCTGCAGTTGTGAGTTCCTGGTGGAACAGTGCACCGTGGATGGAGCATGCGACATGAAAAGCCCCTCACCTTGTAGTAGCCAGGAAACAAAGACCCAGGAGGGGAAGTGACCCATAGGACTAGGCTCCAGTGACTTTTGAAGGTCAAGCCCCTAATGACTAGAGTCCCTCCCACGAGAGTTTGTCCCCCAAATTTTCCCATATCACTGTGACCCGAGCACTAATCCCTCAAAGAATGGGCCTAAGAGCAGCAGGCAGCAACCTTAGTCTAAGACATCACCAGTGGAAGCAATAGGCAGTGACACATCCACACAGGTCTCCTCTGGACACTGAAACTTACACACCCCCAAGGAAGCCATGGCCAGCCTTGCTAAGGGAGCACGTGGATGGAGACAGGGCCTCGTTCCTGTCCTTCACCATCAGAGGTTCTGTGGGGTGTGCCCGCCTGCTGCCTTCTCACCTACAGCATTGCTCTACTTTGCTTACCTAAGAAAGGGCCACAAGCTGGGCAGTGAAACAACAGAAATTTATTTTTCCACCACTCCAGAGATGAGAAGTCCGAGAGGGAGATGCAGATAGCATTGGATTTTTCTCAGGTTCCTTCTCCCTGGACCTTTCTGGGGTGCCCATCTGTGTACATGTGGGTTGACACATGCGACTCTTCTAGGGTTGACAGCTTAAAATCACATCATTTCAAATTAATCCCAACATAGGCTCTAACCCTAAATACATTCACATTCTAGGGACACTTGGAGCTCAATACATGATTTTCATTGGGGACTAATTTATCATGTACAGCTGTGATCTTATAAAATCCTCATTCTTCGCAAAAATATACTTCCCCCAGAACTCCTGAACCTCCAGGGAATTCTGAAAGAGGTTAACACACCCTATTGCACTTTAAATATTTGGGGAAGTTCTTGCTTTTTCTAGGAAACATCTGCCTGGGCCACATCATGCTCCACACTGAGGAAGACATAGCTCACCCAGGAATGACTTCTCCTGGCCCCAAGTCTGCATGTGAATCTATGGTCATCACAACCATCCCCTGGAGGACATACAGTTGTCACCAGTATTCAGTTACTTTCCTACTCTTTGATTTCAATGTATACCAATGCCATATCTCAGTGATATATTATAAATTCAGATCTGTTTTCTTTGCAAATACCACAAAAATGGAAAGCAGGCATATGGCTGATATTAATAGTATGGCCAGATGGTCACAGGAAGTTGTGAAAACAATGCTCAGAAGACACTGTGCTCTAGCAGAGGAACTTCACAGATTGAGCCGGGCAGAATTGGGAAGAGGGTGCAACCAGGACCTGCCACCGAGGTCCCCTCCTGGGTTCTGCTCTGGCCTTGCTGCACAGCCTGGTGAGTCCACATCCAGCAGGGCTTTGCCTGCACTGTCTGAGCAAGGGGCCATCAGGACAGCAGTGTGGCCAGGAAGCTGTGCTCTTACAGGAGAGAAAGAAGGATGGCTGAGGATCATGGAGACAGGGCAATGATGTGCTGAGGACCTTTGGTGGGGAGGTGTGACTAGGGGGCAGGGCGGAAAGTGAGGAGGGGCAAGGAGGTGGGCATCAAAACAAAGCGATAGGACAAGCTCACATCCTCTCGGTGCAGTGTCTCCACATGGAAGGATTTCAGAACCTAGGGCAGAGGTGTGGATTACATCTGGGCTCCTCAGCAGGGCCAGGGTCCTGACTATGCCTAAGAGTGGTCCCCATACTTAGGGGAGGAGCAGCCTGTGCTCCCATGCAGACTCAACCACACTGCAAGGCCCTCCCTGCCAGGCTCTGCCCTATTCTGCAAGGCCCCGCACGATCTAGCTCAGGGCCCACGGGCTCTGCACTACTATGGGAGGACCCAGCCACAAAAATGGAAATACCACAAGCCAGCACCAGCCTTTCCCTACTCTGTAAGGCTTCCCCCATAATTCCATGCCACATCTCTACTAAAGGCTACACACTCCTCAGACTCCCTCCAGGCACCTTGGCCAGGGTCCCCGACCATCTCAAGCCCTGCCCAAGTTCTCACATGATGCAGAAACAGCAGCATTTCCACCTCTGCCAGCCGCCTCCCCAGACACTGGCGCACTCCAAAGCCAAATGCCAGGTGGTGGAAGCTCTCCCTGCTGTCCAGCCAGCGTTCAGGGTAATATTGCTCTGGATTCAGGAACACCGCAGGGTTTCGGCCCATCGAGTACAGACACAACTGGACCAGGGTCTGAAGACAGGGCCAGAGGGGGTGTCAACTGCCTGAGGGGCAGCTTGCAAAGGGCTTCAGCTGGGAGCTGTGAGGACTCACTCACCCCAGCTGGCACATGGTAGTTCTGAAGCACCAAGTCTGAGCTCAGTATTCTCTCCAAGAAAAGACCAACAGGGTACAGCCTGGGGATAAGAGACAGGAAGTGATGTTCCAGATGGACCCAGTTTCCTCCAACCTCCTCTGCACCCTTCTCACACAGGACCACTAGAAGGAATATATCCTGCATCTTCCCAGGGGGCTTCCTGCCGAGTACCTGCTGAGCAACCCAAGCTCCCACCACATGGCAGAGCAGGGCAAGGAGGACGTGGAGGGTGGCCATCAGATATAGAGGAAGAGGGCTGGGCCCCACCATGAGGGAGTGAAAGGGAAGGACTGCGTCCCAGGAAAGCTGCTCATGTCTCCACCTCTGTCCCCAAGTTCCCTAAGCAGAGGGGAAAGGGACTAGGGATGGTTGAGCTGGTCCCTACCTCAGGATCTCCTTGAGGGCTGCCCGCAGCAGGGGCAGTTCCGTAGTGACCCTCTGGGGGTCCTCAGAGATGCTGGGCTCAGCAGCCAGGCTCTCCTGCCTTAGGGCCTGCTGCACTGAGGGGTTCCTGGCCAACTCAAAGAGCATCATCATTAAGGGGAAGGCTGTCTGCAGGAGGCAGGGGGCAAGGGTTAGAGTGCACATTGCCCGGCCCTTCCTACCATGCAGACCTCCCACAGCATGCCCAGAAGGACGCGCTGACACTCTCTGCTACAGGACTCTGGTGTCCACCTGGGCCCATCCTGCGATTCCTCAGAAAAAGGCATCTGTATCCCAGCCCAGTGCTCCTCGTCTGTCACTACACGCTCTGTTGCCCACACCTGCACCGGGCCTCCGCAGACAGCCTCCCAAGCTCACCTCCATCAGCTTCCAATTCTATTCTAGCCTCAGTGGCCACTCTTAACCTCAGATATCAAACGTGTCTCCTTCCTGGTCATTTCTGTGCTCCCTGTGCTCATCTGAGAGCACAGCCTCAGGGTCTCCAGAGGGGTGCATTTCTTGGAGTGAGCCACAGAAGTGGCCTCCTGAGGGAATCCGTGATGCCCTAGGTCTTCTGTGCATGTTTCACGCCTTGTAGTGTGACCAGAGGAGGCACTCTGAACCATGCACCCATGGCTGTTTTCCTCTACCCTTGCTAGGAAGGCCCAGTGCTGGGATGCCTGACCCTGGGTGACTGTGCACAGGAGTTGTATAGGGAATAGAGGCGAACTCCATTCAGTGTTAGGCTAACCGTTTCCACACTCCCTGCTGTGAGTTCAGTGCTGTTGGCCTTGATGGCATTTACTGACATGTCCCCCTGCAGCAGCACGTCCACCATGATTCCGCTGTACTGCTGAGGGTAACTGTGCGCAATCTTTTGGTAAGTCTTCTGGATCCAGCTGTCAGCTGCAGGACAGGAAGGAGAGGTGTTCAGATCGCAGGCTGGGAGCACCTCTTCACTCCTGAGCCTCCCTCCCTGCCCACACCTCCATGTCTCTGTGCTTCTACCATTACCTACAGGCCAGGCCAGCCCCAGTCTCCTGCTAACACCTTGGCAAGACCATACAGCACCAACATCCTGTCATCGGCCTTTCTGTGGCTCAGAAAGGGGCGGGTGGCCCATGGGGAAACAGATGACTCGCGTGATCCTGATCCTCACCATAGGCAAAGATGTAGTCCCAGGCCTCAAAGTGCTGCTTCCACACCGGGCTGCTCATCCAGCGGGACAGACTGTGGGGCAGAAGCATGAGCTGTCCAGTAGATTTGAGCATGGCTTCAAGCGCATGCCTGAAGTTCAGGCTGTCAGAGCTTGGGTTCTGGCCAAAGAGGCCCAGCCGCTCTCCAAAGAGTGCGAAACTGCTGGCTGCAGAGAAAATGGCATTGATGGTGAAAGAAAGTGACCACAGGACACCATCTCAGCTCTCTGCACCTTGTTTGTCACCTCCACATGTCCTAGGATTGGGACCAATCTAGAACCCACCTTCTATGGTATAGTTGAACACGCTGGGCCTGATATCCAGAGTCAGGCTCCGCTGGGCATTCTGTAGCATCTTCTTCTTCAGAGCCTCTGAGAAGTCTCTTGCAACTATGTCTACCATTGGGAGAAACTTCTGCACAGCCTTTGGGGAAAGTACTTTGGGGTTCAGCCGCAGTCGGTTATAGCGCCATTCAGGCCCATTCCTGCAGAATAGAGCACAGCTGGAGTCAAATCTAGTGCCACCTCCCTGGTCCCTAAAAGGAAGCAGGTGTCCCTGGGAGACAAGTGTGCCTATGGAGCCAGGCTGCCGCACCTCCTTCTCTCAGGGTGGCCTTCATGGGCTGAGATGACCTTTGAAGTCTAAATGGGAACAACAGGACACCAGATTCTACTTAAAAATTCTGTCAGTTTGGCGCTCTCATTGCTGTGAATCCTCCGGCCCCAGGCCCTCCACATGGAATGTCTTTTGCCAGCCCTGCCCCAGGAGAGAGGCTTTATCTCAAAGAAGGAAGCTGAGCTTGGGCCACATGTTGCCCCAAGGGAAAGGGGGCTGACTTTCCACCTCCTTGTTCTTCCCTATGTTGCCTCCGAATCACTAGCATGCCCATGTCCTCAGCATTGTCCTCATCTTGCACAGGGCAGAATCAAAATCTTAGCTCTCACAACATCAAAGTTCTTACCACATCCTCAAGCACCTGGCCAGAGGACACGGGGAGCCTGGCAAAACCTCTCCAGGAAAGATGGCCAGGGGCTTGCCCTATGAGCCACAGGTGTGCTAGCACAGCTGCTGCATCTATGGATGACACCTGGAACATCAGAAGGATCTCGACCATGGTACAGACACATGTGTGTCCAGGCAGGACATGTGGACATATGGCCTAGTGATACCTATGCATACAGTACATGTTTAAGAAGACACACACAATACTAAAAAAATGTAAATACACAGTACATATAGACTCAGATGCAACACACACACACACACACTCACTCCTTCACTTTCACATGCCTGCCCCTCACCCTGGCCTGCCCTTTGGTTTTCCATCCTTGCCAGCTGCATCTCACATCAAGGTTAAACTCAGAGACCTATTTCCTTATATCCTGAATCTCCCCCAAAATCACTTCTTGACAGAGTGATGTGACCACCCCAAGCTTGACTGATGTCTTTCAACCCTCTTTCCTGTTGCTCTGAGCCCCCTGAGCACCATCCATCAAACCAAAGTGTCTCCCCTCTTGCCACAGGAAGGATCCAGGTACTAGTGCCACTAGCTCCCTTAGAGCTTTATGAGCACAAAGGATCGCTTACTCTCTGCATTCCCCATCACCCATATCCTCAGGACACCCCTGCACAGAAAGGGTTCCCTACCTCTTGGTGGGCACAGTGGGAGGGACCCTGCAGCCTGTTGGACACTGAGCTCTGGAATATGTTGGCTGTGGCCCTCCTCCAATGCCTCCCCTCTCAGGGCCATTTCTCTGAACCACAGGAAGGAGAGCAGCCCATCCGCAAGGAAACTATCACCAGGGCTCTGAGGAGGGGCTGCCACCTCACGGTGGTGTCAGTGGCCCTCTGCTCCCCAGGAAGGTTCTTTGCCTGCTCCTCCACCTACAGGAAGTCTAGAGGATGGCACCCATCCTGCCGCCATGTTTCCACCCACCCCTACATGGCCCGGGTGGTGTGCCTCTGGACCTGCTCTTTTCTGCCTCTTCTCTCTGTTGAGCTGCTTGTCCCACCCCCCTCATCAGCCCCACTGGCTCCTCACAGCAAGAACACGCCAGGCTTCTGCCCTCGGTGCTCTCTGTAGGCCATCCAGGGCTCCAGGTGCATGCGGTAGGGATAAAGGTTTTCAGCCCGGTGTAGTTGTTCGGCATCCTCTGGCAGCATCACGTAGACTATCTGTCTTCTTCCCACGTCATACCTGTGGAACAATGCACAGTCATCAGTTGGGCCGTGTCCTGCCCTTCCGGGGCACCTTTTGCAGAGCAAGTACAGACTGAGTCCTGGCCAACCTCTACTTCCTCTGGATTTGCTTTCACTCCCCGAGAAAGCCCCTCTACTGTGCTCCTGCGCCTCGTACCCTTCAGCACTTCTGCTTTCTGTCCTCTGCACTGTGAGCCCTGCTTTGGTCTGTCCTCCTGAAGAGCCATAGTTTGTATGGCAAATCCTCAGGCCAGCAGCCCATGGTGCTCCTGACCTGCCTTCATGAAGTCAGTGAACCAGGTCGCATGAGGCTATACTAGCACCATGTGCCTGGAAAGGGCCTGGCCTCTGGCAGGACAGGAGAGTGTGATCATCCTTTGGCAGGGAGATATTGTTACCTAAAAATGGGCCCCAGCTCCTGGAAGGCCCGATGTAGCTGCAGATGAATGCCCTCGATGCCCTGATCCTTCCAGATCTGCAACACCCTCAGCCATTTGCTGCCCGGGAACTGAGGGATGGCTTCAAAGGGCAGCAGCGTGGCTTTGGGGCCTGTCACAGATTGAGTGGCCAGAGCCCTGGACCCTCTCAGGCAGAGCAAGGGACCTGCCAGCCACACATCTGCCTTCACCTTGAACACCATTCTCGTGCTCCCTCCAACTGAGTGCAGCCAGGGTTTTATATTCCTCCTAGACCCTGCAGTGGCTACTGATCACGTCATGGGAAGAATTGTCCCTGGGCCTTGCTGAGGTGTCCAGGACCCGACTGTGGGCTCTCCCATTTCCACCACGCCGCTTGGCAGGCAGAAGCTGAGGCCAGGAGCTGGGTCTTGGACTGGCTCCAAGAGGGCCAGGTGCTGTGGAGAGGCCCTTCCCTCTCCCGTGTGTGGGGAGGTGCAGAATGGATCCAGCCACTCTCTTTGAAATAGATTAAAGGAGACCTTGGATACTTTTTATAGACTATCATTTTTGTCAAATGCTTTTAATAAAAATGAATCTGAAAACTTCAAAATGTATTAAAGCATAATAACTTTTCTTTGAAAGGCTTAAGTTAATCTAATTATAAAACAAAGGGAAATTGGGATATTTATGACATCCTAGTAAAATTTCCACAGTCCCTTCTCCTACACTGGCAGTGGAGTCTCCTTACATCACCTGCTCTGGCGGCCATGTGTTTCGGGAAAGAGCTGGCTGGGCACAGCTCAGGCCCCACTTTGCTCTGGCAAGTCTCCGTCCAGCACCATGTCCTTACTTTTCCACACCCTTTCCCAAAGTCCTACAGGGCTTCTAGAACTCTGTGTGCCCACGTCCACTTTCTTGCCCTCAATGGTAATCCATTCACAAGAATTTCTAACGTGAGAACTTAACCGCTCTGAGTCTCGCTGTCCTCACTCTTAAATTCATTCTTGCACTTATTTAACAAATAATTAGTCATTTCATGTGTCAGAGTCCATTCATGGTATTGGCAGTGTCTCTGGGAAACAGATGCGAGAGTTTTCTGGTCCCTGGGGTTACAGTCCCCTGCTTCCTTGAGAAGAAGTTTGAGCTGCCAGGACAGCGCTCAGCAGGAGTGCGCCTCGGCACTATGCGAGCCTCAAGAAGGAGAACCCACGTCCAGAATTTATTTTTGGAAGAGTTTTTCTCCTTAGAGACTTTAAAAGAGAGAACAGAGGACTCCCTCCCAATGTCCCTCCCCCCATGCGACCCTGCCCCCCCCCCCCCGCTGCCCACGCCCTGCACCACAGCTACACATTTGCTCCTATGGGGGAACTTGTGCTGACAATCACAATCCGACAGTATTCTGTTTGTACAGGGTTTTTTCTTGGTGTTACACATTCTGGGGGTTTCACTCAAGCAGAACAGCAGGCCCCCATAATTGATTGATTTTTTATGGTACCCGGGATTGAACTCAAGACCTTGTGCTTGCAGGCAGGATCTCATGCCAGAGCTCTCTCCAGCCCTTCTTTTTCTTTTTTTTTTTTTTATTTATTTTTATTTTTTATTTTTCTTGGCTGACTCAGGATGCCTTCATGGCAGGCGTGGTATAGCTTGAGAATCTGAGTATCGAACAACAGCATCCTGATTACTTTTGCAGAACTGGGGATGGAACTCAGGCCCTTGCGCTTGCCAGGGAAGTGCTTATTCCACTGAGACATCTCCCTGGCCCTTGATTACTTTGTTTAAGCAGTCACTTAAACGACTGAGCTAATGGGCAGACCCCCTCATTTTATTTTTGAATAACATATAATCATGAAACACACTAGTGCTCTTACTCCTTTGAACCAAACATTAGAACACTGAATAGGAAAAATACAGCATTTTCCCCTTTCTTTATTTCTTCTGTAACCTTGCTCCTTCATGAAGATTAGAGTTTCTAACCTGTTTCATCTCTCTCTTTTCTGAAAAACTTCTGTTAAGTTTCTAACAAGGCAACTCTGTTGTTAACAAATTCCCTGCACTGGTCCTTATCTGAGAAGGAAGTCATTTCTTCCTCATGTGTAAAGGGTCATTTAGTATCTGAGCAGACAGAGTGATTTTTCTTGGCATATTTAGAATTTTTTATATATTTTAAGTATTTTACTATAACTGCAACTTTCCTGCATGATTTTTAGAAGTCACTTATAATCTTTACCTTTGTTTCTTGATAGGTAAGATATTTGTCCTTCAATTTCTTTCTTTTTAAAGGAAATTTTTAAAAAATAATGCTGAATTTTGAAGCAAGATAATGGTTATTATATTGCAAAATGTTGTTAAGGTAGTTGCTCAGACTACCAGGCATAGGCATGAAAAATGATCAAGCAATATAAATGTTAACTGTACAATTATCTCTCTTTCACAGTAACTACTGCGGAGCTGGTCAAACAGCTCAGCAGATTAAATCACCTGCAAGCAGGTGCAGGGGCCAGGGGTTCAATCCCCAGGCCTGCCGAGCTGGCCCCACCCCCAGTCCCACTGAGATGGCAATTGAGACTGGGCATAGTGGCACATGCCTGTAATACCAGCTCTTGGGAGGCTGTAAACAGGCAGATCACTCCGAGTCCAATCTAGTGGTGAGACCCTGAACACCCTGTAGACCCTTCCATAAAATACAGAACAAAAACAAAAAACCTGAACACAGTAACTACTATGCCTTTTGGTTCTTACTTACTCTTCAAGTTTCTTACATTAGGGAAACAATACAATGTTTATGCGTGCAGGTTTGATTATTTTGCTTATGAATATGGTCTCTAGTTGCATCTACTTACCTACAAAAACCTTGAGTTTATCTTTCTTTATAGTTGAATAATACACCATTATATAAAAATACCACAACGTTTTCATCCATTCCTTCGTGGGTGGACACTTTTTTTTCCAAGATTCAGCTATTACAAATTGGGCGTGGTGAGATATTTTCAACTCCTCTTGGAAGATAGCCAGAAGCTGTGTCAAATTGGACCTATATCCTAGATTATTATTATGATCATTATTATTATTATTATTATTTTAAATTTTTATTTATTTGTTTGTTTGTTACAGGGTTTCACTATGCACTTGAGACACATAGTGATCCTCCTGTCTCAGCCTCCCTAGTTCTGGCATTACAGGCATGCACAGTTTAGGGGCTTGCACTGTGTGGCCCAGAGCTCTGGGCCTGGCGTGGCATGTAGCAATGTTGCAGGTGGCTTCATTAGAAATATTATAGGCAGTCAAACAAGGCCAGGCCCTCAAAGGAGATAACACAGAAGACAAGATACCTAACAACTGTGGGAGGGACAGATGCTCCTGCTGTGAGCCAGACCTAAAGACCAATGATCAAACAAATGCCGACCTCCCTAAAGATTAGCATATAGGATTGATCATCACCCTGAGAAAGCCAAAAAGAATCATTAAGCCAACTACAACCAGATGGCTACCAGATAAGATCCTGTTCTACATTCATGCCTGCTTGCTACGTGACTCCCTGCCCCATTTGGTTTTGAACTTAATCAATTTTACCTGAGCAGTAGTGCTTATAATCCCATTGCTTGACCATAGTTTTGTCCCACCCCACATCCACCTCAGTGAGTTTCCATTTTCTCTACCTTAGCCCCACATGGTTTTACACTACAAAAGTCCTCAGAAGAGCTAGCTACCTGGGCAACCCGCTCTGGTCCTCCTTCTGGCCCTCTCAGACAGAAGCTTTCTTTCCAAATAAATATTCTACTCTCAACCTCCATTTGTTCCTAAAATTCATTCTTCAGTTTTAGAGAATATGAACTTGTCCAGGTCAGGAGTTTCACTTCCCCTATATCATTTGGAGGTTCTACCAAGATACTTGGATAGAGGTATGACTTTGATCTCCTTTCATAAATTCTGGATTAAGACTTGCTTCAGTAACAGATTTTATGTTTCAACTGTTGATATGTCATTATTAATTGCTCATAATTGCTTATGTTTTGCCTCATACAGTTTTGTTTCATATAGTGCTCTTAAAATTGCTTACAATTGCTTATGCTTTGTCTCAGTTTTTTTTTGTTTGTTTGTTTGTTTGGTTGGTTTTTTTTTAGGAACTGAGAATTGAACTCAAGCCCTTGTGCTTGCCAGAGAAGTGATTATTCTACTGAGCTATCTCTCTGGTCCTTTATATGGTTTTATTAAAATATTGGCCAAAATGTTGTTGCTAAATCTAAGTTAAAACATGGAAATGTTATAATGTTATGATATTTCTCTAATAGGACATTTTATGATTGCTCTGTACTTGTATATGTTGCATTTGAACTAGATGCTAAATGTACTGGTATTCCTTGCTTGGTCTTAGATAATAACACTAGAGAGAGTAACATTAGTAAGCCTCCTAGTGGACTTAATGAAAAATTCTATAAAATGTGACCTTGAAATCTAGCTTAGACTTAGAAAATCTACATGCCTGTATATGAAACATGGCACTCCTTTTGCCAAATAAATGACATTAATTCGACAAGACTTGGAGGACAGTCTTCACTGGGACAGACTGGCTCTGATCCCCCTCAATATGCTAGGGGGAATGTCAGGCCTGATCTGCTTCCGTTTCTTTGACTTTACTCCAAATTTTCCCACCTCTTTGCACTTTCCTTTTCAGAGGCATGTAAAATTAGAAAAACTCTGTAGACTGTTCTATCTTTTTTTTTTTTTTTTTTTTGTCTTTTTTTGAGACAGGGTCTCACTATGCAGTTCAGGCTGGCCCTAAGCTCACTTTGTAGCTCAGGCTGGTCTCAAACTCACAACAATCCTCCTGCCTCAGCCTCCCCAGTGCTGGGATTACAGGCATGCGCCACCACACCTGGCTAGACTGTTCTAACTAAGTGAAGCCCTTAGAAAATGAACGTTTGTTAATGACAAAGACAGGAAAGTCATTTTAGAAAAAGGGCACACACCCCATCTCTGGGTCAAAAGAGACAAAGAGGAATTATGCCTGTCTAAGAGGACACATATAAAAGCCATGTCTCACCTTAGTGTTCTGGGCAAGTCTCCTTTGGGAGGCTAACCCTGAGACACAGTGGAGAGAACCAGCTTCTTGGTGACACCAGAAGGAGCTATCTCCAAAAGCAGCACACTTAAGGGATCAAAACGCATTTCATGTGAGGGAGAATCTCAACCATTTCTCCTGGGTCTAATTATTTAGGCACATAAAAGATAAGCCATAGACTTAAAACCTTTACTGTAACGTGCTAAGTAATCTTGTTCAGGCTTTTAACTATCCCTTATAGTGTAAGGGTCAAGTCGCCGCGAAGGAAGACCCCCAAGAGACGTCCTCTCATGCAAAAGCAAGGGGATTTTATTTTCCATGCATGCATGGGGCTCACTGAACGCGCAGGAACACAGAAGCCCCAAGTTGACCGTGGGCTGGGTTTTAAGCCCGAAGACAAAGGGAGGAGGGGTTTTGGGGTTTTGCAAGCGCGGTTACAGAAGCGAATGTCATTGGTTAATTTAAATGGCTCCTTTTACAATTATTGGTGGGGATACTTATGAGGAGTTGAGCTGTGAGGATGTTTCCTAATATGGACAGCAGATGTTTGGCAGGGCGCGTTCCGCATTGTCAGGTTTACCTAACGGGGAGGAGTAGAGATGCAGGATGGGGACACAGATCAGACCGCAGCAAGTTAGGACATGTTCTTTTTAAAACCTGCAAGTTGGGACATGTCCCTAGTCCAGAAAATTTCTGTACGGGGGCCATGTAGGTAAAAATCTCTCTTACATTTGGAGGTTCTATATGACTTCTTAAGGAAACTAAGAGGGGTAGGCCAAAGGGCAACTACTAGCTAACTCTGTGGTTTTAGCTGCATTCCGAGAACGGTGGGTTTACTTGTGTAAAGTGACAAGAGTGTGCCCAGGCCGGAGATTAAATGTTTTTCCAAGCTAGGCCTGAGGTTTATGACCCCACCTGGGGTTTTTATGTCCTCTTTGTTTTAGGAACAGGGATTACAGGCCCTAGTGGGGCAAAGGTTCACAGCATTAGTTCATTAGGCAGTAATTTAGCTGACAAGGTTAGCTGATGTACTAAGGCGGAGCATACAGAACAGAATGGTGACGTAACCTCATGCATGTCCTTAGAAATTATTTGGGCTTTACAATAGAACTTGGATAAACAGTGGTTACTCTGCCAGATAGTAAATGCTCCTAGAGCAGCTGCCACTCTTTGAAGCAGAGGACAGGTTTCCCCAGCTGTTCTTTGGTGAATCCCCATTGAAGCCAATGACTGATGAAATGTTGACCAGAAAAACTGCTGGATTCCTTTCTGGAAACTGAGTTCTGGCTGTGTGGGCCAATAGAAACTGACAATACCTGAGGGGTTATGCTTTTGACCACTGAAGAATCTCTACTTCTATTGTATTTTTTCCTCTCTTTCTGCTAGTAAACTAGGAATTCTAACTGAGCTTTTCAGTAGAACAATTTAATGAGTCACTCCTTCAGAAATTAGGCAGAGGCAGCTTGCAATAGTTTATACTTTACAGCAGCTATCAAGAAAATGATTTACAGGCCAGCCAAATAGCTCAGTGAACTAAAGTGTCTGCAAGCAGGTGCAAGGGCCAGGGATTCAATCCCTGGGCCTGCCCTGCAGGCCCTGCACCAGGGACATGCTGAGACTGCAATAGAGACTGGGCATGGTAGCATACTGTAATCCCAGCTCTTGTGAAGCTGTAAACAGATGGATCACTCCAAATCCAATCTAGTAGTGAGACCTGAAACACCATGTGGACCCTTTCCTAAAATACAAAAAAAAAGAAAATGATTTAAATTTGTATCTTACACATTAACTAAGAGAAAGAGATTTTTAAAAGTGTTTTTACCAACATGTAACATGTGATATTAGGTGATAAAATATGAGTTTTACCTGTGAGCTCCAAAAGTTTAATATAGCCTAGTCCTCCTAGGAAAGGTTGCCCTGGTGACTAAATGGAAGAACACAAGTGTCTGAGACTTGGCTTGGTGCCCGGGGCCAAATCCCTCCAGTCCATTGTTCTATATATCTTTAGAAGTGATCTTTGTAGCCTGAGAAATGCTCTGCTTTCAGCTGACTCTCATATGCAATAGTTATGCTTCCTTCTGCAGACATTCTGGTCACTAGACCAATCGTAACTTATATTCACAAATATCCAAGAAGAGTAAGTAAAGAGTTTGTGAGATGTTTCAGAAGATAGGAATCACACACCAGTTCGAGGGTAGGTAGGCTGATGGGATCTTGTCTCCCTTCTCTCCAACATGAGTATCTACCTGCTCTGGAGAGGGCTACTCAAGGGACAAGGAATCAATTAGAAAGAAAGTGGGGATGCCCAAAAAGGTAATTTCTATTGAATTCCAGGTTATCTCACAGTCAAAGTCTCTTACAACTTTAGAGTATTTCATTAGTCACTAGAAGACATTTGATCCTTACACAGTGAAAAAGAGCTGTTTAATCCAAATGGAATGCAGAGGAAAGTATCAATTAAGATACTATTTAAAAAAAAAAAAAAGATGCTACTGTATAACTAGAAAGATGATGTAAAAAGGAAAATGATAAAAATGTCCTGTGTTCAGATTTTGTTTGCATTAAGAAGGTTATTGTTATTTAAGTTTTAAATGTAGATATGAGCAACAGGATAGCCAGGCAATTCAGCCTCGCCCACCACTACTGAAAGTAAGGTTTCCCCTATTTGCTTTTCTAAAGGGCAGACTTCTAGAACAGCTAAATTCCAGACCTCTACAGGGTTTCACAAATCCTCACCTGAGTTTATGAAAGCTCCTCAAGGACAATACCCTTCAAAGAAAGAAGATGTTGGTATATAGGTCTTGCTCTATCTATGTCTTAACCATCCAGCAGAAAAGTATAAAAGTGAAGTATACACTGCGGGGCCATAATAATAAGTTGAGCTGTTGTAGGGCCCAAATAATTTCTAAGGACATACATGAGGTTACGTCGCCATTCTGTTCTGTATGTGCCGCCTTAGTACATCAGCTAACCATGTCAGCTAAATTACTGCCTAATGGACTAATGCTGTGAATTTTTGCCCCACTAGGGCCTGTAATCCCTGTTCCTAAAACAAAGAGGACATAAAAACCTCAGGTGGGGTCATAAACCTCAGGCCCAGTTTGAGCAAACATCACCCCGGGCCCAAAGACATTCTTGAGGCCTGAAAACATTCTTGTGAAATAGGTCACGTTGTTCTGTTACACCCTCTTACAGAACCGAAACCACAGAGTTGACCAATAGTTACACTTTAAACTATCCCCTCTTAGTTACCCTAAAAAAGTCATATATTCTCAAACCCACTAATTATTTTAAAGGTCAACCTAAACTAACCAATGCCATTTGCTTCTGTAACCGCACTTGCAAAACCCCTCCTTCCTTTGTCTTCGGGCTTAAAACCCAGCCCACGGTCAGCTCGGGGCTTCTGTGTTCCTGCGCGTTCAGTGAGCCCCATGCATGCATGGAAAATAAAATCCCCTTGCTTTTGCATGAGAGGACGTCTCTTGGAGTCTTTCTTCACGCGGTGGACTTCTCAGACCTAACACTGTAAATTGCTATGGTCGACAACTTCTTTGGATAACTCACTATTGTTGCGGAATGCTGGACTGTGTTGGATTCTGTCCAACAGTTCAGGCACCTAAATTAGTTGATGACACTGGAGTGCCCATCTTTGACAGGTGTAGACAAAGGAAGGGGTATAGAAAGGAATAATCTTGATGTGTGTGTATGGACAGTACAGTTGGGCTAGATAACGCCGTGCTTCTACATAATTCTATGAGAGGCAAGATTTGCGCTAATGGTGGTTGAACAGGATATTATGTTGGCTTCTAGTACTAGGGACAACCACTAGGAAAATAACAAGGTAGAAAGTATTAATTATTGAATCTTTGATGTAATTCAGGTATAAAAAAATAAGATATACAAACAGCTACACTCTCTTAATTTACTGATGAGACATATGCTATAATAATGTCTGTAAGTATAATACCATGTATGTACCTTCTATGATACCAAAACATTATGAAAACAGTTTGCAATGTATTAATTTATCAAATGCATCTTGTCAAGGTATCTTAAAACTGTCTCACTGATATTTGTACTTCAATAAAACAAAAATAAAAATAAAGAAAGAAGAGACAATTTGGAACTTCCAAAGTTCATGTGCCTTAGATGACCCTCATAAGTACATTGATGTCTTTAGACAATTACTCAGACTTATGAACTAGATTAGAGATATGTAGTGTGAATCTTAAGCCAAGTTTTGACTTGTAATGAAAGGCAGCATTACAAGCTGCCATTGCATTTAGAGATAAACATCATACTGGTAATTTTAAATAGCAAAAAGACAGCCAGTGGAAATACCTGTTCCCATTGGAGCCCAAGCAGTCAGACCCCTGCTGGCCTAAAAGCTGGACAGGAGACTGGAAAAGATATTTTCTTTCAATCATGTATTCTTGAAGGTCTAAAAATAACTAAAGCCAAGACTTCTAGTTATTTTAAAACTTAGAGGGCTGGGGAGATAGCTCAGTAGAATAAGTGCTTGCCTGGCAGTTGCAAGGGCATGAGTTCAAACCTCGATTCTGAAAAAAAATAGATTTATTATTTTGAAGCTTCTGTTGATATATTTTCAGACTCCCACATTCTTTCCTCAATCGTATCTGATCTAACAGAGTCCAGACAAACTTTCTCCACTCTTCTTACAATGCTCTAATCTGTCACTTCCTTCTCACTGGTCCTTACCTTGTCCACCCCTCATTATACATTACCTGCCTGTGATCTGCTTTTCCAAACACAGCCCTTAACACACAAATGACAGCTATTTCAAGTTTGCTCTTTACCTCTTTATACTACTTTTTGGCTTTCAATACTGGTGTAACATTTGTTTGTTTGTTTTCTTGCTGCTTTGTTCACTGCTGTGGTGCTGGGGGTTAAATCCAGGACCGTTGCTCCATGCCATGTCACCAGCTCTTCTCTGTGTTTTATTTGGAGCTGGGGTGTCCCTAAGTACTTAAGTGGCCAGGCTGGGCTCAAACTTGTGACCCTGCAGCCTTAGCCCCTCAGAGTGCTGGGATTATACTCATTTGCCACCACACACAACAAGCATGTTGTCACTTCCAGTTGAAAGGCAGATCGCGTCCTGCCTAAAAGCAAGTGCTATAAATTGGCTTTCAGTGATGCATTGATAAAGTGCAGGAAGAGGAAAGAGCTCTGGAGATCTATGACTTGGCCTCAGTCTCTAAGTGAGTCCATGGCCACCACTATGAACATCACAAGTCTTCCTTTGCCTCTTCCCATAGTTACTTGTGACAAAATGGTTAGAGGGGTCTAGAATTGACAGCTGCTCTTCCCCCAAGGCAGGTTTAGCTCTGAAAAAGCTCTGCAATTCAGGCTCTAGGAAAACAGATTCTCCTGAAGGCGACCCTGTGAGGAAGAAGAGCATGTCCTAGAGACTCAGAAGGGCTGCTGTGTCTTCCCAGTGCCTGAGGCAGGGCAGGATTTTGCTCTCCTCTTTGCTATGAGAGCCCTGTGGCACTCGCACAGGTGGGGCAGTTGCCTTGCCATGGAGCATTCAGAAAATCTTTGATAACACCTCAGGGTTATCAAACTCAGTAACAGATGACAAGACTCAAAAATATCATAGTGTGGCAAGGGGGACATGATGACACAAGAAGCCACAAGTACAATGTACTCTAAAAGGCAAAGTGAGGATTCTGTAAGATATTTTGTCCTTGACTATGATGATAAAAATCAAGGACGATGTTGAGTCAACACTCAACAGAGAATTTGGGGGAAGAGTCTTTCCTGAGCAGCTCTTGTCACCGACAGTCAGCACGAGAGATGGCAGCTCTGACACTTTATGTTTTATTTATATATTTCATAGCTCAGCCTTGATTAACATGACTGCATCTTGAGTCTGATGGTTTTCAGACAGAGAACAGCTGGTCCTTGGGGGGGCACTGCACCTCAGCCTTCAATCAAAGAACACTCCCAGCTCTGTGGGGCCAGTGCTGAGAGGGCAGAGACTTCCACAGCCCTTGTATGTCCTATGGAGCGAGTTCAGAACTCCAGCCAAAGAATGAAGGACTGGCCTGTTCGGTGTGTTCCTGTGGCCACTGTCAGCCTGAAGGAAGGCAGCTCACCCACTTCATTCTCAGCTTAGGGGGCTGTGTGCGCTTACCACTCTCAGCTCCTGGGGCAGCAGTCTTCAGCAGGACCAGAGGGCGTGGGAATCCAGCTTGCCTGCTTTGCTTCCTCTGGCTTTGACCTCTTCACTAAGCCATGATGTGTGAAATGTCACCTTTGTTGCTCACTGACTCTTGATGTCAGAGCTGACCTTGGCAGGAGGAAGCAAGCCAAATATGTGGTTCAGCCTTGGAGAGGTAACAGCATAAGGCCAGGCACACTGGATAGAGCTTCTTCCTGGTCCTGCCTGTGCACCCTCCCCACCCACACTCTTGGTGAGTCTTGGTGTGTCCTGGAGAATTCTGAGCTTGTAACCAAGTCCTGGTTTTCCACATCCCTCCACAGACCATTCAAAGGAAGGCTGGGGTTTCCTGTTAGTTTGATCTGGCCTCTTCTGTCCAGTGGGAACTGCAGGACACAGCTAAGACCTGAGTCACAGAAAAAAACCCTATGCTGCTCTATTCTCTGTGGCTTCCCAGAGCCCCAGGAATCACTTCTCATACTGCCTCTGTCTGGTGGGGCACTGAGGTGAGGACAGGGTCCTACAAACCCCCTGCCTTCCCAGAAGCCTATCCTTTGCCTGGTCACCACTCCAGTCACCAACCCAATAAGGAACAGGAAAGAATATTTCAACTAGTTCAGGACTAGACAGCAAGGCCCAACTGGCATAGATTAGGACATGGAAAACTGGCTGGGAAAGTAGGCATGATATGTTCATTAGAATATTCCAGAACACATATGCAAAGCAGTTCCAAAAGCCCTGAACATGGACTTCTCCCAAGAATTCCCAATTATTTGAGCAGATTGTCAGCAGGAAGGCCTGAACCAGACACCAGCCTGAGGCATGAGATCCCAGCACCACCTCTCAGGACGTACATGTAGAAGCTCTCACTGCTTTCCTTGAGATTTAAACAGTGTAAAAGCACCCAGATGCCAAGAGGAGCTTGCTGTTAGGGCTTTCTTTATGGCAGTCCACCTGCTTCTGCAGGGTGTTCTTCAATATTACTCTTTCCTCTTATGTAGCCCAAGCTTCCTCTGCAGAGTTGGTTTTTCTCTCACTCTTCACTTTTATTTTTCACATAAGCTTGGGCACCGATTTGTGCATATTTCATTCGGTTCTTTGTTCAATATCGGAACCTGGGATCTAACTCCAGAAGGAGAGGTGGGCAACCAGAGCCCAGTAATATTTACTTGGTAAGTTATTTTGAGAAGGAGACTACTCAATAATATTTTGGCATAGCCAGTCAGGAAAATCAAAAAAAGCCAGGAGTTTCCAATAGCAACCAACACTGCAGGGAGCAGAGAGGTGAGCAGGGGGTGCTCTGGGCACCCCACACTTATGTCTTCCATTTCTGAGGTATGCGGCTTCCCACATGACATGGGGAGCATGGGTCTGACATGTTTCAGGATGAGGCCAGGGCAAGCTGTCCGTAAACATGGGGACCTGGGGGCCTGGGAGGTGGCTCAGTGGAATAAGTGCTTCCCTGCCAAGTGCCAGGGCCTGAGTTCGATGCCTGGTTCCACAAAAAAAAAAAAGACTAAACATGGGGACCTCCCCTGGTCTCACAGATGGAGCAAGTACTGCGAGCAGAGCACATCTCAGTCCCTACAACTTCCTAGGATGAGCTTGGACCATACTCAGTGCCTGAACCTCCATGCCAAAATGTTCTAGAAGGTTCCTGTGGAGACTGTTTGCTTCCAGATGGGCAGTGCTTTTCCTTCAGCATTTTGAAGATACAGGTATGGCACACAGTGCCAGCTGTCCACCAGGCCAGTCATCTTCCCAAGCACAGGAGATGTCTGTGGTGTGGCCCACCTCACAGTTCTCACAACCTGGCCTGGGTTGAGCAGTGGAGCTGGGGTGAGCACCCTGTATATCCGCACATGAGCACCTTCCCCTCCCACCAGCATGACCTGGCCATGTTGGGGACCACATGTGTTACGTCAGAGAAGGAAGCAATGTCCTTCCTTATGTCACCATCCAAATTGGGCAGATGTCTTGTGACATCCAAGGATGAAATTGCAGACAAGGAGACAGTGAAGGGGAGTGTTTATCGGAAGTGTGAGAAAGCTCTGGGCAGGAAGGATTCCCCGAACAAGGTGCAAGGATAGCCTTGTTTCTAGGTCTTTTGTGGATTAGCAGGGCATTTGAATGTGCTCAGAGTCTAGTGGTAACTTATCACAGAGCCCAATAGGTTTACAATAAGCAATTGAGGGTCAGGTTTTTCAACACCCAGCTCAAATGATAAATCAATTACTCCACATTTTTAAATTCCTGGAAACCCATCTGCCAGACCTGATGTAGGAATGGATGATTAATGCACTCCTTTTTGCCTAAATTTATGTCTCTCCTTATCTGAACTCTATTAGTTTTCCTGTTTGCTTTTACATTTCTGGGTTTAGCTGTCTATACACATGCTCCTTTCTTTGCAGGGCTACCAGCCTGGCTGCACCTGAGCCTCTGGCCCTTGCTACTGGTCTACTCATAAGCTAAATCGGCAAACTCCTTCTTACAGGCAGGTAGCATCGCCTCTGGGCACTGTGGTGGCAGCAGTATGACCTCCCAGGTGGTCTGGTTGGTTGGCTTCCAGGGCAGCTCCTGCAAATCTGTCCTTCAGCCTCCCCTCCGAGCCCTTCCTATGTGAACTCTAGGTGATCTCAGACACTTTCAAGATCCTCAACACTTAAAGTCCATGTCTCTCCACTGAGAATCCCTTTCATCCAGGAAACAGAAGGCAACCAATGCTGCTGAGGTAGCATAGAAAACACAGATGGGTAAAAATAGAACAAGGCAAATCTGACTTTTTAAAATTATACTTTTAAGAAAACCTGGCAGTTCAGGGTAGCGCTTGTTCCACTGAGCCATCTCCCCAGCCCAAGCGGGCATTTCAGGACACAAAATTTCCTCTCCTTGGAAACTATTATAAAAATTCTGAAGGGTCTTCAAAACAATTGGGCTCTGGACCTGTGCTGTTCACCTATAAATTACACTTTCTGTCACAGATCTCCACCCTCGAGGAAGCAGGCAGCAAGTCTCAGCTTCAAATAGAAGTGGTTTGTGCTCCGCCACAACCCACCGCATGGATATCACAGCACACATGAAGCGTACACATCCTAGGCCGCTCTTGCTGAGGACATCCTCAATCCCAAAAATGCTCTCAGCTGCAAATCATAATACACTTCTCTCCTGGGCATCTGTACTCTGTTTCTTTGAGTGCATACTTTTAAACTTTCTGTACCTCCTAGAACCCTGGAAGGTAACAAGTGCCCTGTCAACCAACAGTAGTGGCAGCTACCACAAAGTCAGCCTGCAGCCTACTGACCCCTCCTATGTGAATGTTAGACTACCCTATGTGTTTTTAAAATTTTGTTTTTCATGCTGAGTTTGCATCTTACTCCAGTAAGAATGGCTTTCAGCTGGAACACAGACACAGACACACACACACACACACACACACACACACACACACACACAAAATTGCTGGTGAGGCTGTAGAGAAAATGTAACTCTTCTTTATTGTTGTAAACAAGTACAATCACTATGCAAATCAGTATGGAGATTCCTCAACAGACTACAAATAGAAATTCCATTTGGCCCAGATACACATCTCCTAGGCATGTTCAGAAAGAGCTTGGGATGTCACACTATTGTGATTTATGTTTATAGCAACATCATGCCCAATAGCTGAGCTCTGGAAACAGCCTAGATGGCACTCAATGATGAAGAATAAAAAAAAAAATGCAGTGTATATGGACAGAGGAATGCAATGGGGCAAAGAGAAGGATAAATTCATGCCACATACAGGAAAACAGATCGATCCCAGAAACCACACTGTTAAATTAAATGTATCATACATAGAAAGTTAAATACCTCCTAGTTTCTCTTCTATGAAAAACTCAAAATATAAGTGAATTAAAGAATAAAATGAAGGCAGAAGGGGATCAGGGAAAGGGGACAGAGAATGAAAGGAAAGAATGATTAAGCCATCTTTTCCTCTGAGGCCTGAAGAAAGCTGCTCCGCACAGCCACTCCCAGAGCAGAAGCCCAAGGAGCAGTGACCCCTGAACATCTATTGAAGGAATTCTGGAATTCTCTGGGATGCCTGAGGGCTGACAAGGGCAGATCCAGGTCAAGGAAACTTGCAGAGAAGGGACTTTGCTGGCTGTTTTGGTGAGCAGTCTCCATCCTGATTCATCATTCTTTGTTTGTTTGGAAACATTTCACCCTGAGAACAAGGCCATGCTTTGCGTAGCATGTGCCTAGCAGTGCTGACCCAGAGTCTCAACAAACACAGGGAAGGCTAAGCTTGACAACTGAAACTTTTGTGCAACATTTACAAAGCACAGAGGATCTATGGACAGATCCTTATCTTGCAATTGCTTGGAATTAAGGATGTAACACTCAAAAACATATACAAATGCATGTCTGGGCCAGCAAAAAGTACTAGACATCATGGGGAGCCTCAAAGGAGGGATGTGAGCAGGATCAACATGTGGGGTGGGCGTCATCCTCTTGTAATAAACAAGGGCTTGAGCTCAAAGTGGAAGTTAGGTTAGAAATCAATGATATAGGGGGAAAATGATCTCCCGACCTGAAAGGTACCTCTGAGTTCATGTTCTCTAAACTCAAAGAATGAATTTTAGGAACAAATAGAGCTTGAGAGTAGAATATATATTGGGAAAGAAAGTTTCTGTCTCAGAGGGGACAGAAGGGGAGCCTGAGCATTTTGTCCAGGAAGCTGGCTCTTCTAGGTTTTTTTTTGTTTTGTTTTGTTTTGTTTTTTTAGCAGGACCAGAGATTGCACTCAGGCCCTTGCACTTGCCAGGAAAGCGCTTATTCCACTGAGCCATCTCCCTGGCCTTCCTTCCAGGATATTTTTATAGAGCAAAATTACGTGAGGCTAAGGTAGAGAAAATTAGAAGTCCCTTAGGTGGACAAGAGGTGGGACAAATCTATGGTTAACCAATGGGATTACAAGCACCATTGCTCAGGTAAACTTGATTGCCCTACATGATAGCAAACATCATGTTGCTATAAAAAGATACCCTGAACCAACTAGTTGTCCTGGAAGAGAAAAGCCATCATCCTTGGACACATGGAAGAAACAGAGGAATGCTGGGGAGGGAGGAGCCAACAGCCCCAAGCCATCTCACCCTACTGAAACAGGTGTTCAGACCAGGGTGATATTACAGACGGCAGTGTACCTACGTTCAGGGAAGTGACCCTGGAGGATGAGTACAAGGACAGAGTGTAAAATTGCCTGAAGAAGACTTTAAATGGCCAAACAACACATTTAGAGTAGGGACCTGGAGAATTCCCAGGAGGACAAATCAAGAGACTCTGACAAAGTGCACCAGAGGAAGGAACAACAAAATCAAATTCTTTTAAAAATAATTTTAATGTACATTTTTAATTGGTATATATTTCAATATATTTGCATTCGTTTAAGGAAATGATCAAAAAGACATTTTACGAGTATGGTGGTCAATATCTTAATCCCAGAATTTTGGAGATTATGACAGAAGATTATTGTGAGTTCAAGCCCAACCTGGTCCACACCATGAGTAGAAGGTCTGACATGTGGTGACAGGCTGCAGTAGAAGCCTTCAGATCCCAGAGATGAGGTGGAGAGCAGGCAGTAGGCCATGTAGTTGCTGGAGCCTGCAGCAGAAGGCTTTCTGAAGGGCTTCCCGTGATGGAGGAAAACAGAAACCCACTGCCCCCAGGCGTGACCTTCCTGGTGCTCGGTGAGGAGAGGCTGGGCCCAGGTGCAAGGATGGATTTCAAGTGAAAGTCAGCAATGAGGCTGGATCTGAGTGAAGTGACTCTGGAAGCAAAAGCTCATCTGACAGAAACAATAATCCCCTGCCTGGCTGCACCGCAACTAGCATCAGACCCACGTCATCAACTCAAGGCCCTCGGAGAGCAAACTCAGGCACTCAGAGCAGCCAGAAACAGAGAGTCATGGGGCCTGTGTCAGCACTGGCCTCTTCCACGGGAAGCCATCTGACAGGAGCCCAGGAAAAGATCAGGATTTTCCCCCTACACAGGTGGGATTCCAGAAAAGCCTGCCTGACTCAGCTGTGACCTTTACTCTGGTGGAGTACGTTTCTGCC
>PVKA01025766.1:0-32536 GCA_004027165.1 Ctenomys sociabilis
AGAGAGAGAGAGAGGGAGAGAGAGAGAGAGAGAGAGAGAGAGAGAGAATAGGCAAGATGCTCCCTTGCTTCTGAACTCCTACAGTTAGAAATTTTCAGTGAAACATCTACCCACCTACCTCCTCTACTTGTGCCTGGGTTTGCTGTAGTCGTCGATTGCTGGTCATGTTGGGAGGAGGACCAGGAGGACCCCCACCGGGGGCAGCCCCCTCCGTCCCTTCAGCTGGTGGCTGAGCTGGGGCAGACCTGAGAAGTAGAAAGTATGTAGGGTAATCAAGAGAAGAAAGGAATGGCAAGCATGCTCACCAAAGCAAATGTGAGTAGGACCTATGTTAATGGAAGAGATTTAAGCCCCTTGGCAATAACAAGTACGGAGAGGCAAAAAGCCAAAGATGAAAGAAGCTGTAACAACTTTCAATTGAAGCTCAGTGTCATTACAAGGTCTTGTTTGGGGACAGCCCCTGACCCAAACTCTAGCACAATGGCTACAGGGACAAATGTACTACCCTTGACCTAAATGGCATATTTCTAGCCTTTGTATGAAGCAAAATGGGAAAACCCAACCCAGAAAAGATTAAACCCTCAAAACAAGCCAATGAACTCAACTGTACAGCATGATTATAAAAGGCAGAGCAAACTGATAGACACTGCTTATGGGGGTCCATGTCTGTTTCACACAGTGATCAGTGTTCACGACAGCTATACTCACAACTTTGAACGTTACCAATGGCAGAGGCTACATAGATGAACTAAGTCAGGACTGTTTGTTTGTACTGTTTTGACAAAGTGGTTTCACTTAGATTGAATCTGGGGCCAAAAGCAACTGCATTAGTAATGGAAACTGTTCCAAGAGAATGGACAGGAAGCAAAAATGCTACAAATAGTGTTCAATGTACATGCATCATACGTGTCTGTCCCTTCCTTTTCTATATTTGGCAGAAGCTCAAGGGACACCCCTAGTTCCCCACATTCCATAGGGAACTCTTGGTTTTGGGTTTACTGTACTGTATGCACATGGATGCTATTCTCTCTTTCAGTACCACTTAGGGCTATAAGTTATATTAGCTTAGAAGGGAATAGGATCAAGGTAAATGTCTATGTTCCAAGATATGAAGGCTAATTCATCTGTTAATGAACCCCCAGGAGCATAATCGAAAGGATGAGATTTTCTTTGCCCAAAGGAAAACACTCAGGCAGGGCAGAGGATCTCTATAACTTGCTGGAGAGCAGAGTTTTCCTTAGGAACTCATCAAAGAAAAGTAGAACTTCACAGAATACACTAGAGGTTAAACCATCTGGAGCCATGGCTAATCACCATAAAACTAATACTCAGAAGCTCCTCTGCCCTAAGTGAATTTCTTTCAGACAAAAAGAGAGAGAGACCCCTCAGAAAGCCCTTGCCAGTAGATTACTCTGATTTATTCCCATTTAAGGGTCACTTTCACAGTTAACTGCAAGGCACACACAAGGCAAAGGAAAGAAAACTACAATGCTAAGAGAGCCCTGAAGACTCCTGCACTGCTCCTGAGCTAGCTAAGCATTCTAGATCTAGACTGATGGCAGAAATCTCAATGAATAGGGAGCAGCCAGTGTTGGAAGAACTCCAGGATGGTGGCACCAATGACAAGATTAAGGTCAGAGACCTCGTGATTCCCTTCTAGTCACCATGCTTTCTCTGTCTCCTTCTGTTCATCACACATGGGCGCTATGTAGTATCAGTCACCTGCCCCAAACGAAAACTGGACTCTTAGCATTTGTCCAGCATACACAGACTAGCACCTATAGTTAAACCTTTGAAATTGAAGAGGAAAAAGTGAAATGGCGATGTACAATGTTGGAGGGGTTCACTTCACTAACTACTTGTTGGGAGTTAGAAGCACTCAGCAATAACCTATCTAGGGATAATTACAACCCTTATGTAACACCAGTAAATCTTTCCCCTTATTTAGCTAGTAGTAATCGGAAAGAAAAATTCCTATTAAACACACTGTGCTCCTGACAGAGAAGTACTTAATTTCCCTCGGGAACTTGGGAAGGGAACAATGCTGAAGACGGCTGGAAACTAAACTGTAGTGAAGAAAGGGGCAATGCTCAGTTCTCCTCCAAATACTTGCCTCAGACTTGATGACATAAACCCTTACTTAGATGCATGGTCTTGGGATGAACGCGAGATGCCATGCCACCATCCCTCAACCTCAGAGGGGCGCAGCTGGCACCAGAGAACTGGCAGATAAGTTTCTGGAGCTTTGCACCTCCCACGAGGGGGTAAGTCTCACTCCGGGTGAGAAGCATACACGCATCTAGACTGCAGGGCTGGCTCTAAGAACAGGCTCCGATGACCAGAAAGGGTCTTTTGAGTGCCCTGCTGTCTGTTTCCATGGCCACCTTCGCCTCTCTGAGGTTCCACTACACAGAGACCAGAACCAAGTGTCACGCAGACAAGAGGTGAGGCAGCCATGAACGTGGGACCCCTGTCTCCCTGTCCGGCCCGGGGTGCAGCCGTGGCTGTTGCAGGAAGAGGGTGCTGCCCCTCCCGGGTGGGCCCGCCCGGGGACAGCGCGGCGGTGCTTCCCCGCGTCGCCGCAGCTGCTGCAATGCGCCATTTTCCGTCCCGCAGAGTCGGGCGCTGGGGGTGAGTTGGTAAGGAGGTGTCCAGCCCCTCCACCAGTCAACTCACATTTTTCTGACAGAGGGAGTGAGCGTCCGTCCCCTCTTTGGAGGCTGCGGCGAGACACCCGGCGGGAAGACACTGCAGTAGTAGCGAGCGGAACTGCCGAGCTCTACCTCCCGCCTACGACCCGGTGACGGAGCTGCGACGGGACTCTGCAGCTGCTGCGGTGGACCTCGGCTTTATTAGTGCTGGCCACGCCTCCCGGGTTACGTTGCGACCGCACAGTCCAATCCGCGCCCGGAATGGGCGTACGTCCAAGTCCGGCGGGCCCGCTGCGCCACGCCCCTAAAGTTGTGCCAATCACACTCCTCTCATTTCCACTCGGGAAAGGAGCGGTTGCGGCGAGGGCCCTTCAACTGACCAATGCCCCTGCAATTTGCTTACCTGGCTAGCTCGGGGGCGGGGCGGGGTGATGACGGGCCAGCCCTCTCGGGGGCGGGCTCCTCCACAGCGGAGGTAGGCCTTTTTGGTGCCTCTCAGCCAATGGACAGCCCCTGCGTTCAGGCACGCCCACCGCTGGCGGCTCCAGCGGGTCACGCCGCTCCCGCAGCCGGACGCGGTGCGCACCCCACCCACCACCCGCAGCAAGCCAATGCCTCTGAGAACGCGCTACGCACGGTACCGAGTCGTCACGGGCCCCAAGTCCGGGTGCGGGCATTCGTCCGACCTACTAAAGCCATTGTGGAGGCTTCGTCTACACCCCTCTTTCAGTATAACCCATCCTAAATGAATTCTCCAGTCCCGCTCCTCTGCCCCTAAATCAGGAAGCCCCCCTAGATTTCCTCCCTCTTCCTTACCTTCCCCTCAGGAATTCACCAACTCGAGTTGATTTTTTCTTCCTAATACTTAAGAATTTTCTTCCCTCTTCCCTTTATTGTCTCTTTTCCGAACATCAGTCGTGAAACACACCGTTATTTATGCCTTGTTTTTAAAAAGTTATAAATTGTGACCCCTTCTTACCACTTTATAGTTTTTCTTTTACATCTATTGAAAGCATAGGTTTACAGGCATATAGTTTTTTATCATTTCACTCTTTTGCATACATACATGAATAGGAAAATAGAAAAGAATTACATAGAAACAGTGTATGCACGGTTTCATGTTCAGAGACTGATTTTTAATGATTCCTTTTTGGGGGAATTTCCAGTTTTGGATGTCCTAGGTGTCTGTCCACATGTCCTGTGTATGCCATCAAAGAGGCTTTGATGATACAGCACTTCCGAAGAGTGTTCCTCTTCTGTGTCTGGAATTTTCTTCCAAGCCTCAGTCACCCATTTCGCAAGTTTTGATGCTCATGAGCAGCTATGACAAATCCAATATGACTGCTGACTAATACAGTGAACCATCCCAATTTGGGAGATGTTAAAATGCCAAAAGAGCGGGGGAAAGGTGCCTTTAGAATCAATTAAGTATAATTGCTTCCAGTCCTGCTCCTCCTCATACCCCTAAGACGCCAACTCGATGATCTATTAAAATATCACTGTCTTGTGGAAAACCCTTAAAATTGTTGCTCTTACAAACATCCTATACTGATCATGTGTTTATTCCATCCTCATCCTGCAACCACATCCAGATGACAATTTGTAAAAACTTAGAACAACTTCTAAGTTTGTTGATGACACCATGAATGGGAGGACATGCTTCTGACAGTGTCAACACCTAAGTGTCACCAGCAGTTCTACCTTGGAAAAATTTTTAATTGCTGAATTTTTTAAAATGAAAGTATTCGTAAAGCATTTTTATTTTCAGATAATTAGAGATGCACATGAAGTGACAGAAATAAAAGTTCAGGGAGATTATTCTACACTGTTTACTCTACTCCCCTGTGGTAATATTGTGTATAAATACAATGAAACATCAAACCAGGAAATCTATAGTGATGTAATAGTTTATCTGAAACTCACCAGGTTTTGTTTTGTTTTGTTTTAGTTTAGTAAAGGGTCTACAGAGTCTCACTATGTAGATCGGACTCGTAGTGATCTGCCTGTTTTCAGCCTCCCAAACGCTGGGATTACAGGTTGCATGCCACCACACCCAGTCTCAATCTCAGCAAGCCCTGGGGGCGGGGCCTGCACAGCGCTAGGGGATCAAACTCAGGTCATTGTGCTTTGCCTAAGCAGGTGGTTCAGTCTGTTGAAGCTATCTGGCTGGCCCTTCGAATTCACCAGCTTTGCAATCATTTGTGTTTGCATATGTATAGTTTTATGCAATGTGTCGCATGAGTAGATATGTGTGAACTGATGGCCACAAACAGGATACACAACTGTTTCCTTATGGCAGAGCTCCCTTATGCTACCTGTTTGTGGTCATCCCAGCCTTGGCTCTATCCCTAGAAATGCTAATTTCTTTCCCTGTTTGTAATTTTATTTTGCATTATGTAAATCATACAGTGTGTAATCTATTTTTCTTTTCATTCAACGTAATGCTGTTGAAAGCCAGGTGGGTGGCTCACACCTACTGTCAAGTCCCACCACTCTAGGAGGCTGGGACAGGGGATCACAATTTTATTTATTTATTTTTTCTTGTGGAGCTAGGGATTGAACTCAAGCCCTTGCGCTTTCTGGGGAAGCGCTTATTCCACTGAGCCATCTCCCCAGCCCCTGGGGATCACAATTTTAAAGCCACTGAATAACTGCAATTTAGTGAGACCTTATCTCTAAATAAATAAACAATGCTGGGGATGTAGCACAGTAGGAAGGCCCTGGGTTCAAGCCCAAGCGCCGGGTGAGAGAGCCTCTTGAGATCCATCCAAGTTATTATATCAATAGTTTCCATTGCTGAGTAACATTGTATTCCATAGTATGGACATTGTTTAGTTGTTTGACTGAAATTATGGTTTTAAAACAGTTTTATCTGTTCTAGGTCCTTTACCTAAAAGGGCATATTTTGTTTAATTTTATATTTTGTGACAGGGTCTCATCAGGTTGGCCTCATAATCACAATGATCCTCTTGCCTCAGCCTCCCAAGGGCTGGGCTTACAGAAATAGGGCATTTTAAAAATGTAGTTATGAACTGCATTTACTTATGACCAATAATTAAGTGAAAGCAGTACCAAAAGAAAAGAAGAATTGAATTTGAACGTTGCGGCCTGCACAGGGTGCTACTATGTATGGTACAGGAGATAAAGCCTAGGGCTTCCTCGAGGTAGGAACTCTAGCCAGGCGTGATACTCATCCCTGTATTCCCAACACGGGGGGCTGAGGCTGGAGGATCACTGCAAATGGGGCCAGTGAGAACTACATAGTGAGTTTAAGGCTAGCCTGAACCACACAGCAAGACCCTATCTCAAAAAAGGGGGGAATCTAATAGACCCTACCACAGAGCTAGAATCCTAAAGGACTATATCATCATGTAAAAGTGGATTTAAAATATTCTGGCACTACCTCTAGAGAAATGTATCATAGACAATTATTTTGGAATCAGATATATAGTGGCCTTCCTTTTTTTATTTTAAATATTTGCACAGAATTTATAACTTCACACTATGTTTTAATCTGCCTGAATGATTTGTTTTTTATTCTTTTGGGAGGGGCTTTGAAAATCTTTTCCTCTCCCTAAAACACAATGATAAGAATTGAAAGTGTTTGGGGGTTGGCAGTACCACCCAGGACTCAGCAGAAGCACTGTAAATCCTCCTGGGATAGATTCATCTTTGATCTAGGCCTTGGGGAATTTCCATAGAGACAGTGCCAAGAGAAATCAATTGTGGTCCAAAACTGCACACAGTAAGGAACAAGAGTACCAGAGTAAGCACTGGTAGGGCTGGAGGCAGGAAATAAAGTTAGAAGATCAAGCCAAATAGTCCAATGTCTGATTAATAAAGGATCTAAAAGGAGTAAGCAGGATATGTGATGTAAAGAGAGATAAAATATGTGCGGATATGAGCAATTATAAAAGAAATACAAAGGTTAGGCAGATAGCTCAGTGGCACAGTGTCTTCCTGGCAAGCACAAGGTCTTAGTTCAGTCCTGGTACCAAAAAGTAGAAAGAAATACAAGAAAATTTCCTAAATTGAGCCTTTGCAGATTAGAGGGTGTGGTATGTGTCCAGAATAGTGAAAGAAAACATAACCACATCAAAATTCATCTTTTGAGTTGCATGCCTATAATCTGTAATCCCAGCCCTCAGGAGGCTGAGGCAGGGGGATCACAAGTTTGAGGCTAGCCTGGGCTACACAGTGAGTCCAAGGCCACCCTGAACTGCATAGTGAGATCCTGTCTCAAACAAAACAAAGCCAAGTTCGTCTTTCACAGTGTGTAGTGACCTTGTGAAATCTCTGGGGTTCAATAACCTGACTTCCCCCAAAATACTAGAGAAAATGAGAAGATCCTAAAATATGTCAAGGGGCCAGGGACACAGCTCAGCATTATAAGCACCTGCCTGGCAAGTACAAGGTCCTGAGTTCAATCCTTGGTACCACAAAAAAAAAAAAAGCTAAAATATGTCAAAAAGAAAATTTAAAAAAGAACAAGAATTAGAATAAAATCTCAACACAAAATTAGAAGATAGAAAACAATGTGGCTATGTCTTTAAACTTCAAAATTAATCTAGATTTCTTTTTTCTTTCTTTTGTGGTACCAGGAACCATGCATTTTGCCTGGCAGGGGCTTATGCTGCTGAGCTATCTCCCCAACCTACACTAGACTTCAACAGCCAAACTATCATAAAAGATGAAAGTGGAATAAAGACATCTTCCAGTCATGTAAATAAGCAAAAATATTACATCTCCTTGTAAGCAGGGCTCTAATGAATTAGAAAGAAAAAGGCAATAGCTGTGGGACACAAGAGGCCACCACAAAAAGGGTGGAAAAAAAATATTTGCAATGGCAGCCGAGCCACAGACCTGGAAGAGGCTGTCCTGACAAAATCAGGAAGACAGAAAACCCTGGAGACTGGCTTCTGAGAAGCTACTGCTGCAACCCCTGGCAGGCTCACACACAGGGCAATAATATGCATTATTTTACATAATAATATTTACATTGTAATAATGTTTTACAGATCTGTTAAAGCACATGGAAAAATTTAGAATTAGATTTTTAAAAAGGAGGCAACTTCTTATCTTTTCTATTTTATTCTGTATGTATTGAAGAATCTGTATTGCCCAAGCTGGCCTCCAATTTTCAGTCCTCCTCCCTTAGTATCCTGTACCGTGACTACAGGCGTGTGCCATTGTACCCAACAGGAAGGTGCTATTAACCTGAGGAAAGACAAAAAATTGGGTAAGAAATAGGAGTTACCTTATGTCCACTGACTTTCAGTGAGGAAACCAAAGCCACTGAATGTGGAAGTGAGCATCTTTCAACATAGACTGCTGAAATGCCCACACCCAAAGAACAAAGCTGGGCTTGTGGGGAGCCATGCTCAGGACGGAGTGGAGGGCCCCCCACACACTCACCTGAAGAGAGATCTTTACCTCACACCGTACCCAGGCATTAAGCCAAGACTGTGGTTGTACTTCAGTGGCATGACGCCTGCATGGCAAGTGTGAGACCCTGAGTTCAACTCTTAGTACAGAACACACACACAACACACACACACACACAAAAAAAAACACCTCCAAGCATTAACCAAAATGTACCAAAGTCCTCAATATATGAATACTATAAAACTAACAACAAAAAAGAAGCAATGTCGTTATACACTGAACTGGGTAACTGTTTTGAGGACAACCTGGGCTACTTTAATGAACTCAATGCCAGCCTCAACCATAAACCAAGATCTTGTTTAAAAAAAAAAAATATATATATATATATGTATGTATATATGTATATATATATATATAAACTTGTGTGTGGCACACACACATAAGAAAAAAAATGTATATAACTGACATATGACTGATACTGTTTTGTGGAAATCTCCAATGACCTTTTAAATGGGTTCATCTAATATAATTATATTTTACATGGTTCTGCATAACTACCAATTTGAAAGCTCTTTATTCTTTGTCCAGGAGCATACAGCAACTTCTCTTGCCTTCTGGATTATGATCTTTGTTATTTTTTATATGCTATATCTGGAGGTATTAGAGTATTTTGAGTTTGTATAACTGGAAAATATTTTACTTTTAGTTTTCAAAGTTATGTTTGCTAAGTATAAAATTCAATGAGTCAATAAAGTTAGTGAGAAAAAAAATTCAATGAGGACAGATCTTTTTTTTCAGTTCTTTGAATTAGTCATTTCTTACCCACCTGCTCTTTTTTTTTCTAATGTAGAATAAGATACTATTTAATTTTGTTCTTCCATAGCTAATATTTTTTATGTTTATGCGTTAATGATTTTTTCTTTACAATTAGTTTTGGACAATTTCATTTTTGTGTATCTTGGTTTGATTTTATTCATATTTCTTGTGCAAAAGATTAATTTTTCTTGGAAATGTGGTGCTATAATTTCAAGTAAATTCAGAACTTTTATTTTATTTGTTTATTTAATTAATTTTATTGAAAAAGAAATAGTGATCCGGGCGTGGTGGCGCAGGCCTGTAATCCCAGCACTCGGGAGGCTGAGGCAGGAGGATTGTTGTGAGTTCAAGACCAGCCTGAGCTACAAAGTGAGCTTAAGGCCAGCCTGAACTGCATAGTGAGACCCTGTCTCAAAAAGACAAAAAAAAAAAAAAAAAAGAAAGAAAAAGAAATAGTAATGAGATAGTTACAAAACAGGTTAGTGGAACAGTTACAACAATTAATACAATTCAGAAATTTTAAAACTTTAAATATTCATTGCCTATCTCTGTACTTTCTTATTTATTTATTTATTTATTTATTTATTTTTATTTATTTTTTTTTTTTTTTTTGTCTTTTTGAGACAGGGTCTCACTATGCAGTTCAGGCTGGCCTTAAGCTCACTTTGTAGCTCAGGCTGGTCTCGAACTCACAACAATCCTCCTGCCTCAGCCTCCCGAGTGCTGGGATTACAGGCGTGCGCCACCACGCCCGGCTCTGTACTTTCTTTTTTAAACTGGGGGAAAATGTATATATTTAGAATTAACCAGCTGGACTCAGTTTAGATGATCCCAATTTTTTTGGCAACATCCAATGCATCCTAATCAGGAGCCAGTAGAACATATGCCTTCTTCTCTCCATCAGGCCTGAGTAGGGTATCAACCTTGGCAATATCGACGTCATAGAGCTTCTTCACAGCTTGTTTGATTTGGTGCTCATTGGCTTTGACATCCACAATGAACACGAGTGTGTTGTTGTCCTCGATCTTTTTCATGGCTGACTCTGTGGTCAGGGGGAACTTAATGATGGCAGAGTGGTCAAGCTTATTTCTTCAGGAGGTGCTCTTCCCAGGGTATTTGGGCTGCCTCCGGAGCTGTAGTGTCTTGGGACAGCGGAAGGTGGTTGGAATCGCATCTTCTTTTTGTGACTGTGGATGCCTTTCAGCACTGCCTTTTTTTTTTTTTTTTTTTTTTTTTTTTTTTTTTTTTTTTTTTTTTTTTTTTTGTTTTATTGAGGAACAAATAGCATTGAGACAGTTTCAAATCAAATTAGTAGGACAAATTCAAGATATTGTGCCTGTATCCTACACTGTGAAAAACTACTACGAGGACAATATGCAATATATTAATTATTGTAACTGTCCTACTAACCTGTTATGAAACTATCTCATTGCTGTTTTCTTCCTCAATAAAATTACTTTTAAAAAAAGAGGAATGAAGAACTAATATAGATGACAACATGTAGTAGAAGAGTATGTCCCCGCCCGGGATATAGCTCAGGGGCATAAGTGCCTGCCTGGCAAGCACAGGGTCCTGAGTTCAATCCCTGGTTCTGACAAAAAAAAAAAAAAAAAATGCAAAGAGTATGTCCCCCCACACCCCATGCAGTTTGTGAGTTGCCTAGTTCCTGGTTCCAGTTCCTGTGACTTTTGTCTCTTAGAAATGGCTCATACATATTATAAGAGCCAATCCCCATCTGACAAGACATTCTGCCTCTGTACTTTCTGCTTGCTTTTCCCATAGGGCTTCCTAAACCACCAGCAATCAGGGTCTGATATTTTGGCAGTTTGCCATAGCAAACATAGGTAAATATATATATATATATATATATATATATATATATATATATATATATATATATATATATTTTATACCAGGAATCAAATTCATGACCTTGTGCTTGCCAGGCAGGTGCTGTGTCCTGAGCTATGTCCCTAGCAGAAACAGGTATATCTTGAAAAATTGCACTAAGTGAAAGGTAGTCCCAAAGGATCATGTGTTGAGACAATTTATGCTAAATCTCCAGAACAGATGAGAACAAGGTAGATTAGTAGCTGCTTGGAACTGGAAGGGAAGGATAATTGGGGTGATGGCAAAGAGTATGTGGTTTTCATTTTGTGGTGATGATGAAATTTTTTGTGTAAGTATAGTACCAGGGATCAAACTCATGACCTTATGTTTGCCAGGCAAGCACTTATACGCTAGCCCTTGAAAATGTTCTAAAATTGCTTGTAGTGATGAATGCACAACTCAGAACATAATAAAAATGGGTGAATTGTGTGGTGTATAAACTATATCCTAATATAATAATAAGAATGTTTAAGCCGGGTGTGGTGGCACATGCCTGTAATCCCAGCACTCGGGAGGCTGAGGCAGGAGGATTGTTGTGAGTTCAAGACCAGCCTGAGCTACAAAGTGAGCTTAAGGCCAGCCTGAACTGCATAGTGAGAACCTGTCTCAAAAAGACAAAAAAAAAAAAAAAGAAAAAAAATGTTTAATAAGAAACATAAGTTATCCCCTGTAGCCACTTGATTCATACTGAACAAAATTTCTAAATTCCTGATAATGCAAACACTGTTTGCAGCTTTAACCCAAGATGATGATACACCTATGAGGAAGAGCAAAGACGGGTGAGATAAAAAGAGGTAAGGGGAGTATAAATTAATTTCCCAGACAAGATGGCTGGCTAGTTCAGGTCACTGGCTCTTTCCATTCTTGAGAATCCATAGAAGCTACAAGCAGTCATGAACTTCAACAACAGCCACAATCTTCCCCTGGAAAGACTGAAGGTTATTATGGGTCAAATATGGACGCTGAACCCCATTTTTTTTTTTTTTTTTTTTTTTTTTGCTTTTGTGAGATGGGTCTCACTATGCAGTGCAAGCTCACCTCAGTCTTGTGGTGATCTTCTTGCCTCAGCCTCCCGAGTGCTGGGATCACAGGCAGACACTACCATGCCTGGCTTTATTCCTTACCCCCTCATCATCTGACATTTGTCTCCGCCTCCTGCCCTGCCCATAACCACACACAGCCTTTTCAGCACATCGTGGGATTCCCCACCTCTGGGCCTTTGCTTCTACTTCATCTCCCGTGAAAGCCCACTTCCTTCTGCTTCCTGCAGGCTCCTTTAAACCAGGTGTGGTGGCACCCACGTGTAATCCCAGCACTCAGGAGGCTGTGGCAATAGGATCGATGGGAGTTTAAGTCCCACCTAAACTGCACCACAAGAATCAGTCTTGAAAAGACCAAAAAAAATTTTTAGCAGCTTAGTGAGACCATCTCACAATAAAAAGGATTGTCTCACTTCACAATTCAAGCTGGCCTCAGTGTCGTGGCAACCCTCCTGCCTCAGCCTCCAGAGTGCTGGGATCACAGGCATGCACTACCTTGCCTGGTAGTGCTGAAGGCCTTGAGGTCTATCCCCAGTACCAGCAAAAGAAACCCTCCTTTAAAAGAATCCAGGGGCTGCCTCCCCGGGAAGCCCTCCCTGCCATTCCTACTCTCCTGAGAATAGGACAGATATTCCTCTTCTCTACATCGATTTCCCACTTCTAGCAGCTATAATTTGCCAAGACTTACTTCAAGTGGCATATCTTCAACAAATACTTTTTCTATATTATTTTTTCAGTTTTTAAATATAATTTACTTATTTATATTGATACAGGTTCTCATATGCAGCTGGGCCTCCTAGTGACACTCCTGTCTTAGCCTACCCAGTACTGGGATTACAGGCATGTGCCACCACAGTGGGTTTTAGGTCCACATGCCACACACTACTAGGGATCGAACTCAGGTCCTTGTGCTTGCCAAGCAGGTCCTTAGACTGCCAAGCTACCTCCCCAGCCCCCAGATACTTTTTCTTATTGTCTTAAAAAAAGACCTCTTGGGACAGGGATATAGCTCAGCAGCACAAGCACTTGCCCAGAAAACACAATGTCCTGAGTTTGATCCCTGATATAGACAGACAGACAGAGACAGAAGACAATTTTAAAGACCTTTCATAGAACCTTAACTTTCCTATATAATTATCATATCCAGATTATTTTGTTTACACACATATTCAACACAAGTAGGATGAAGTAGGAACCAACACTGCCTCATGATTTATTCTTTTTGGGTTTTTTGGTGGAACTGGGGATGTGCTTTTTAAGATAGGGTTTTGTTCCCAAGTGGCCAAGGACTTCCAGCTCATCAACTCATTCCCTCTCCCATCCCTTCACAACTTCACGGTAAAGGTCAGCAGGAGGCTCAGTCTGCACCTTCATGGCGACCTCTCCATTATCTAGTCTCCCCTGGAACCGTTTTAAGTTTATTTACTATGCAATAGATGGTCATCCTCTTGTACTCAACTAGTTTTGGTTTTATGTGCCCCTGCTGTGTCTTTCTGTTACACATACAGTTGGTTTTTTTTAAATTTATTTACGATATATGCTGTGCCATTTTGATTTTTACTGTTTGGTTGATTAAATTTGCAATACTCTTGAAGTGATAGTTAAAAACAATAGCAGTATTTGATCCAGTTTCAGCTCAGCTATGTTATACCTGGACATTTTAGGTGTTTATCTAAGGTCTTTTATGGAGAAGAAAGTAAATGTATGAATAATAAATGTGTGTCATTTATAAGTAATGTTGGCTCAGAACAAACTTTTGAAAACCTAGCTGACAATTTTTTTGGATCAACTGAAAAAAAAAAGCATGACTTTTGAAATCTCTGAATGTCTTGGTCCTCCGTATTATCATTCTTTATTGAATTTATTTCTTATTAAAGTATGTAGGTTTTGGGAGGCAGAGGCACGATTGTTGTGAGCTCGAGACCAGCCTGAGCTACAAAGTGAGCTTAAGGCCAGCCTGAACTGCATAGTGAGACCCTGTCTCAAAAAAACAAAAAAGTATGTAGGTTTTTAAGACTTTTCTGACAGTATTATGTGATTTTTTTAGTGTGGGTAAATGGGAGTGTCGCTTGTATGTTATTGTACAGCTGACATGTATTTTTTGTCTATTCTTTATTACCTTAGTAGTTTCATACTATGTATGTACTATTGCCTATGAGAAACATGTAAGATAATGTATTTAGAGCCATTGTTACAAGTTTATAATGTATTTTTCTACCTTGTTTTATATATGTTATATAACATTCAAAAAGAATTTTTTTGATTGAGAAAGGATACAAAATGCAAAATCCACAATTTTGATAACTGATAATTGCCAGTTGTTCTTGCAGTACTTTATTATATTGGGTGTCTTGTCGTTTTGGGCTTTTAGTTAGCTAATGAATGACTACATTAGACACTTCTGGGTTTTAGTTGGGATTTTACATAGCTTGTGTTTTAATTCTTTGATTCTTTGCTGTTTCTATTAACCCATAACATTATTTTAATAAATGTTATAATACCAACCTAAAAAGAGAGAGAGAGAGATAGGGTTTTGTTATCGAGGATTGAACTCAGTGACCCTGCTCAGCCTCTTCAGCGCTGGGAACACAGGCCTGTGCCACCATGCCTGCACAGCTTGATGTGTTCCTCTAAATTGCACAGAATGGCTCAGTGTTTATTGAAAGATGTTACATAATGCTCAAAACAGAAACAATATTATTCCATCCTCAAAAACAAGGCCTTTGTATCCTCACAGCAGGATGTACTTTATAAATGCCTGTTGATCTATTAATTTCCTCATCACTAACAATCACCTATTCTATTAAAATGTCCATTTTAGCCGGGCGTGGTGGCGCAGGCCTGTAATCCCAGCACTCGGGAGGCTGAGGCAGGAGGATTGTTGTGAGTTCGAGACTAGCCTGAGCTACAAAGTGAGCTTAAGGCCAGCCTGAACTGCACAGTGAGACCCTATCTCAAAAAGACAAAAAAAAAAAAAAAAAAGAAAAAGAAAAACAAATAAAATGTCCATTTTTCAGAGCGCCTTACACTTGGCAGACTGGAGCACTAAATTTTACTTTCTCCATTCCAGTCCCATCAAATCACATAAATGTCACAGCTACTCATGGATCATACCAACCTTCACATTCTCCACGGCCCTTCCCAGCCACCTCTGGGAAAATGTACTGTTGTACACATAAACAAAAGCACAAGGATGGTAACATACTTTCTTTTTTTTTTTTTTTTTTTTTTGGTGGAACCAGGGATTGAACTCAGTTATGCTTGCCAGGGAAGCGCTTAATTCCACTGAGCCATCTCCCCCGACCTTTGTACCATACTTTCATACACATCCATTGTTCCATAACCCACTTTAAAAAAGACTTACTCAGTTAACCATATATTTGCCGAATATACCAGAGGTTCTGCCACACAAATGACGTTCCTGTGCTAAGCTGTCTCTTTCTCTCCCAATACTTGCTCATGTCTGGTCACTGCACCCTGCTGCTCTGACTGAAATACACAATGCCTTGTCCCTGCCTTAAATCTGTTGAATTTTGTCGTTTGAGGCAGGGTCCCCCCTATGACAGGCTGGCCTTGAACTCAGTGATCCTCCTACCTCAGCCTGGGATTACAGGCATGTTCTACTATATCAGGCTTCTGCCTTGAATCTGGCCTGGCTCCTGACACTCTGACCACCAGAATGTTCTACAAGTACACCAAAGGTAGGGATAAGCACCTGCCTGGCAAACATAAGGTCCTGAGTTCAATCCCCAGTGCCGGCAAAAAAAAAAAAAAAAAAAATCAACAAGTGACACCATAACTTATGAGACTGTCTACAAGCTTTGTAACTTCTATTTTTGCCCTCTGGGATGAAGTTTCTATAATCTGGGCTCAACTACTAAGTAATAAAACCACAAGGAAAGGGCCAGCCAGATAGCTCAGCAGATTATAGGGCCTGTTTAGGTGGACATAGAGGCCAAGGGTTCTGCCAGCCCCATTCGGGGTGTGCTGAGACAGCAATTGAAGCTGGGCGTGGTGACGCATGCCTGTAATCCCAGTACTTGGGAGTTTGAAAACAGGAGGATCACTACAAGTCCAATCTATGTAGTAAGACTCTGTAGACCCTATACTAAATACATAAAAAAATAAAAATAAAAAAAACACGAGTTTGGGGCCAGGGAGATGGCTCAGTAGAATAAGTGCTTCCCTGGCAAGCACAGGGCCTGAGTTCAATCCCAGGTTCCACCGAATAAATCAAAAATAAAGAAACACAAGTTTAAGGCAGTCTGAACTACATAGTGAGACCCTGTTTCATAAAGGCAAACAAACAAACAAACAACAACAACAACAACAAGAGCATAAACTTGTGCATATACAGCAAATATCAGAAGGCTTAAAAGATAAAACTGAGTGGTTGCTTCTGAGAAGCAAAAACAGGCAGCAGGAAAATTTTCCACCTGATTATTTTGCACTTACATGGATGGGTAACTTTTTATTATCTAAAACAATAAACAGGGCAGAGGGTATAGCTTAGTGGTAGGGCACCTGCCTAGCACACTTGAGGCCCTGGGTTCAATCCCTAGTAGCACCCCCGTAAAAACCAAATACCCATATGGCTATCAGCCCATCACTACTGATTGGTCTTTAGGGATTGGGACCAGGCTTTTTTTTTTTTTTTTTTTTTTTTTTTTGCAATGCTAGAGATTGACCCCATGGCCTTTGTACACTAGGCAAGCATTCCACCACTAAACTTTTCCAACCCTTTTATTGTTTCATTTTTAGAGTGTCTTGCTAAATTGCCAAGATTAGCCTGAAATTTAACTTCTCCTGACTCAGTCTTCCAGGTAGTTGGGACTATACACATGCACACTGAACCCTATACAACCAATCTTTTGAAATATTAAACTATCCAGACAGTTCTGATGACCAGACAGACTCTGTACCTCATCTATACCATTATCATGGTACATGATACCATAAAATAAGGAAGATACTTTACTTTTTCATTTTCCTATAATTTGCAGAAATCACCTAATGTTTTTTATGAGTCAGATAAAAGTATAATTGTATATATTTGGAATGTTTTTAATAATGTATTTGATTGTTACAGGGTCTTACTATGCAGCTCAGATTCATAGTGACCTGCTATTAGCAGCCTTCCCAGAGCTGGGATTACAGGCACATACACCATACCCACACTCTGTGGCTGGCTCAGCATGCCCTGGGGGCAGGGCTGATGTGACATGCTAGGGATCAAACTGAGGTCCCTATGCTTAGCCTAAACAGGTGCTTTAGTCAGCTGAGCTATCTCACCAGCCCTAATTGTATTTTTCAATTACATTTTACTTCAGTTTGGAACGGCCTTAGAAACACTTAACAGGGGCCAAGGAGATGGCTCAGTAGGATAAGCGCTTCCCTGGCAAGCGCAAGGGCCTGAGTTCAATCCCCCGTTCCACCAAAAAAAAAAAAAGAAACTTAACAGCCCAGGTGTGAAGCATATGTTTAATCCTTGCACTTGGGAGGCTGAGGTAAAATTACCATGAGTTCCAAGCCAATTTGGGCTACATAGTGTGTTTAAGGCCATCCTGGAATACAAAGTCAAACCCCATCTAAAAAAGCAAAACAGCCGGGGAGATGGCTCAGCGGAATAGTGCTTCCCGGGCAAGCACAAAGGCCTGAGTTCAATCCCTGGTTCTGCCAAAAAAAAAAAAAAAAAAAAAAGCAAAACAATTTAAAAAGCATAACAGCAGTATAAGACATTAGAAATTAGCACTTTCAAGAAGTTGGTCAATGGGAGGACACTTGGCTAGCATGTATAACACCACAGAAACAAAACAAAGGCTGGGTGTGGTAATGCACAACTGTAGTCCCAGCCCTTTGTAATCCCAGTTCTTGGAGAAGCTGAGGCAGGAGAATCATTGAGTGTCTGAGACCAGTCTAGGGTACAAAGAGATCTCAAGGCCAGTCTGAACTGCATAACAAGACCCTGTCTCAAAAAGACAAAAAGAAAACTAAAAACCAACAACCAAAAAAACAAGACACACTTTCAACACATGAAGGATCAGTATTGAAAAATGACAACAATAAATCATTCTCACCAGCCTTATTTTTTTTTTTTTTGCATTTAGTACAGAGGATACAGGGTCTGCAAGGTCTCACTACACAGACAAGACTTGTAGTGATTCTGTTTTCAGCCGCCCAAGAGCTGGGATTACAGGCATGTGTAACCACACCCAGTCTTAATCTGTCTCAGCGTGCTCCAGGGGCAGGGTTGGCACAGCAGGCCAGGGATTGAACTCTGGCTACTGCATTCTGCCTAAGCAGGTGCTTTAGTCCGCTGAGCTACGAGGCTGGCCCTTAGTATTTCTTTTTTAGTGTTGTCACTGATGTTTGTTTTTGATACCGAGAATCAAACTCAGACCTCGCACTTGCCAAGAAGGTGCTGGTGCCACTGAGCTATATCCTTAACTCAACTTCTCTACCTTTAAAGAATATAAGAGACTGTGAAAAAGAGTAAGCGATCAAGCCCAAATCTAAGACCCTAAGACTTAAGGATGAGTCAGACTCCACATCCTACACATATAAATACAAGTAGCTCTTAGAAAAATGAAGTATGGATATTAGACCCCAAAACTCCATTTTATTAGTGAGCACACAAAGCCCTTTCATCATAGGGGAGGTCGTGTCCCCCCTCTCCAGGGAGACAGAGGTGCCTCTTCCACAGATCCCACATTTTTCTTCTACCGGTGCTTCCCACGACGATTATAGTGTTTGTAGAGGTAACTGATACGTTTTTTAAGGTTGTGCAAGTCATCAATGAACATTCTATTTCCAACCATTTTCTTCTTTCGTATACATCGCTGCAGTTCATTTCCCTTCCAGCCTCGAAGCCATATGGGGCCTGTGATCAGGTCTTTGGGGTGTTTTTCAAAGTTTCCTGTATGATGTAAAAGAATATATTAATTCCAAGAGAATTCAGCCTAGACTAGCTAAGTCTTCAGGCCACGGTTGTCTCTTTCAGAGCAGCACCTACAGAAAAGACACATTACAGTGTCAAGAGCAGACTTCAGAAGGCAGAACTGGGGTCCAAATTCTGACTATTTACTAGCGTTGAAAAATTAACCTCTCAGTAGTTTCTCAGTTTCTTTACCTGCAAAGTGAAGAGGTTATGGAACTAAAAGGGTTACTATCTGTAGAACACTCAAAACAGTGCCAAACGTAACAGTCACACAGCTGCTTGCTTTCACTACTGAGCACAGGGCCGTTCCCTAACCAGGTGATTTAAAAAAAAAAAAAAAAAAAAAGGTCGCTATGACATTAAACAGCCAGTATGAAATTCGTACCACACGAGTCAAGTTTTACCTAGGATCCCGATATTGTCATATACTCCAAACATTGCCCTCTTCTCGTTCCAACGATCAACCACTTTGGGAGGTGGAAGGGTGAGCCTTATGCGGGACAATCCTGGAACACCTAGGGATGGGGACGAGATGGGATGTCTCTGAACGGCTCACCAAGCAGCAGTTCTAGGGCAGTCTCCCTACAAGAGCCACTTACCCAGGGAGAAGTTTCTGCAAGCCATGGTCACCGAGCCCCACAGGCACCTTCCAGCCCTCCAAGAGAGGGCCCCTGCCATTGCTCTAGTCTAAACGTGGATCGGGCGTGGCTTTCAAGGAGACGACCAAGCGAGCCGCCACATTAACTTCAGCTCGCGAGCGGCCATCCCGGCCCTTACCCAGGTAACTTTGAGCGCGGGCTCCGCCCCAAGTTCCGGCCGACGGAGGCGTAGACGGGCCCGCTCGCCTAGACGCTTCCGTTCTGCAAGCCGGAAGTCTTGGAGCGCTAAAAGAGCTGAAGACGTTCCTGGCCGCGAGGACTTATCCAAATTCAAAGGAAATTTACCCTTACCCGCCCCTGCGTGTATCCCTCAACGGTGAGGGAGATGAAGGCTTAGCGTCTGGAAGGCAGAGTTTCGAAGAGTTCAAAGAACAAGCCCTTTTGTCTACCTCACTACAGGAGTGCTATTTTTTTACTACTGCCGTTTTACAGTGGAGAGATTTTGAGGCTCAGCGACACATGGCAGAGATGGAGAGACTTGGCTTAGAGCACAAGCCTTTGACTTCCAGCCTGGACTTGCTTCCTGTTCTGGGGGTCCTTGAATAGGAGACCCCGCTCTTCGAGGGGCAAAACCACTGTTAAGCTAGGGACGCCTCTGGCCGGGAGTGCCAGGGCTTTATCCCCACTGTCACAAGGAGCCTAGGCTGGAGGAGGCGCTAGTAGGCGCGGGCCCCGAAGCCTGGGCCGAGGCTCCGCCCCTCGCTGAGAAGGGCTTCCGTGTTGTGATTGGCTGATCGCTTCAGTGAGTGATGCGATTGGTGGCCTTCCAACCGTTGGAATTTAAACTGCGCATTAGTGCTTTACCCCGCGCTTCGCCGGTCTCAGAGGTGGGCCTTGGTCTCAGGCTGCCACGGATTGGCCGATTTTTCTGCCAGTGTCAAAACAGGCAGAAGGTTCGTATTGTGCACTCGTTCCCCGCCCCTTTGCATTTCCGCGGGATCCCAGCGTCTGAGGAGGTTCGGAGACGCTGAGGTGAGGTGTACTATTTGGGTGAAGGGGTGAGGAAATCGGTCCTGAGAGTTGAACGCAGTGTGCAGTCGCAAGGGAGGTCTACTAGACATATACCTAGGGTGCGATGTTGTACAATCAGTAAGTCTTAACAACCCTGGAACAGAACGAGTATAATTCGGCCAAATCGCCAAACCTTAAAAATTCTTCATCTGTAAATTGGGTTGTGATATTTACTGTTCGTGTACTCGACGGGACTGAGATGAGAAAAGTTAGATCGGACATGATATCGGCAAACAGCCTAACAGAATCTGACTCAGAATGAATGAATACTAGTGCTCCTCATTGTGGAGTCCGGAAATGAACCAGCCCAGGACAGGCTACTGCACTGGTGTCTGATAAGACGTTCTCCACACTGAACCTTAGACATTGATGTTGCCTTGCAGTTCTTTAAACAATTTACTACCTTGTTGTCCATCTGCTTCACAGAGCAACTTTGTGATCAGAGATTAGTCACCTCGTTTTTGTTTATTTATTTATTTATTTATTTATTTTTGTCTTTTTGAGACAGGGCCTCACTATGCAGTTCAGGCTGGCCTTAAGCTCACTTTGTAGCCCAGGCTGGTCTCAAACTCACAACAATCCTCCTGCCTCAGCCTCCTGAGAGCTGGGATTACAGGTCTTCACCACCACGCCCGGCTTAGTCACCTCGTTTTACTGATGAAACTGAAGGGATTAAGTGAACCTGACAAAGTATCAGAGTTATGACAACAGTTGGATTCTAGTCTCGGGTTAATATCACGTCCTCTAATACAATGTCGTCAGTTTGTTGTAAGATTAAAATCATATTGGAAGTCAGGCAATAATGGAAACATTAAATGACAGATCTTAGATTTAGTCTGTAACTTTTTTGCTGTTTGGTTTCTAGCCCATTAGCCAGCAGGAGAAGGATGTCTCCCCAACTGTACGAGTTCCATCTGCCCTTGTCTCCAGATGAGTTATTGAAAAGTGGAGGTGTTAATCAGTATGTTGTGCAGGAGGTAGTGTCCGTTAGACAGCTGCCATCGCAACTTGAAGGTAAGACCCCACAGTAGCCATTCTACCTAGCATTTCAAAACAACCACTTATGTGTAATTATATTGCCACTTCTGTTCCACTACATTCAAACTCCCATCCAAACTATGGCAAGGAATATGTCTCTTCTGTCCCCCCATTTTTTTCCTTAGAGTTGCATGTATTCATGGCAAAGAGTACACATATTACCTGTCTTCTGTGGATTATTTCATAAACAGTCTTGGTGAATATGAGTAATCTTTGTGAGATACTTATTTTTGCATTTACCCTAACCATATACTAAAACAAAGTCCTGATAAATTTAAGAGATATAGGAGAAGGTAGCTTCCTTGATGTTTGGGACCTGACCTGACTTTTTTTCTTTTTTTTCTCTCTCTTTGACATGAAGTCTCACTATCCAGTTCAAACTGACCTTGAGCTCACTTTGTAGCCTAGGCAGGTCTGAACTTGCAATGATCCTCCTACCTCAGCCTCCCAAGTATTAGGATTAGAAGCTTGTGCCACCTATGCCAGGCTCTGGCCTTTTTATCTTTTTTAAGTGATGCTTTTTTTTTAAATTCATATAGCTTGTTTCCAAGTTGTGCATTAATTAAAAAACGTGCACAAGAGCCAGCCAAGTCAGCAGATTTAAGCACCTGCTTATATATTGCAGGAACCAGGGTTCAATCCCCAGCTTGCTGTGCTGCCCCACCCCCAGCACTGAAATGGTGACTAAGACGGGGTGTAGTGGTGCACTCCTGTAATCCCAGCACTTGGGAGGCTGAAAACAGGAGAAACTACAAGTCTGATCTGTAATAGTGACGCTAGTTCCTGTACTAATACAGTTAAAAAAAAAAAGTGCACAATTGCAATACCATACAAAATAGGCAGGCAGTGCTTAACAAAGAGGATAAAGTTGTGTGTGTTCCCAGAAGCCTGTTGTTGTCAGGTGACTTTTTTCTTTTTTCATTTTATATCATGGAATATGCTTGCACAAACCTAGTTGATACTGCCTGTTACACACTCAGGTTCTGTGGGACACATACTAGAGCTAGGGATACAACACAGGAATAGAGTGCTTGTCTGGCATGTGTGAGGCCCTGATATCAAGCCCCAGCACTGGAAAGAATAAAAAGAGTGTACTATAAAATAACTGTAGTAGTTGTTTATTAGCAAGTAGTATATATTATACATAATTGTATGTACTGTACGTGTGCGTGTGTGTATAACCAGCAATTGAACTCAGACCCTTGTGCTTGCCAGGGAAGCACTTATTCTACTGAGCCATCTGCCTGACCTCCTTTTTTACTTGTTGTACTTTTTTTTGTATTTTACTTAGGGAAGGGCCTACAGGGTGTTCAGGGTCTCACTACTAGATTGGACTTGTAGTGATCCACCTGTTTACAGCCTCCCAAGAGCTGGGATTACAGGTGCAAACTACCATGCCCAGTCTCAGTTGCCAAGTCTCTGTGCCCCAGATGCAAGGCCAGCAGGGCATGCCCAGGGATCACACTCCCATCCATACACCTGATTGCACTTTAATCCACTGATCTATTTGGCTGGCCCTGTACTGTCTTTTTTTTTTCTGTGGAACCAGGGATTGAACTCAGGCCCTTGTGCTTGCCTGGGAAGTGCTTATTCCACTGAACCATCTCTGTGGCCCAGTACTGTACTTTTATACTTGCAATATAGTAGTTTTGTTTATAGCAGCCTTGTGATAAACACGAGTCACTGTAACAGCTATGCAGTGCTGTTACAATGACTACAGTCTCACTAGGGCCAGCAGTTTTTTGGCTCTACTGTATTATAATTTGATAGAACCAGCTTCATATGTGGTCCTTCATCTACTGAAAAAGCAAGTGGCACATGACTGTACATATATGATAATTACCTTCTGAAAACTCTAAATGTCTTGAAACAACTTGTGGATTACTAACAAAATTCCATAATGCCAATGTACTTCTTGGAATAGGTTTGTAATGAAGTCTTTTTTTTTTTTTTTTTTTTTTTTTTGGGTGGAACCAGGGATTGAACTCAGGCCCTTGCACTTGCCAGGGAAGTGCTTAGAGCCATCTCCCCAGACCCATAGGTTTGTATCTGGTTGATTTGGAGAAGTATGTGTATACTAAAGACTGTGCTGGGCTGCCTGGTTCTACTATTCAAATCTTGAACAAGCAACTCAGTTCTCTCCATGTCTCAGTTTCCTCATCTGTAAACACAAGGGTAATGACATGACATCGTTTGTTGGCTCTGTAAGAAGGTTAAGTCAGTGTAGCAATACTTGAGTCCCTCTCCACTTGGTCCTTACACCACAGGAGTCAGGTGGCACCTTCTGGCTCTGATGTCAGAAGTGGGAAAATACATTTCCCTCTTATGTTTTTGAAAGTCTTCCAATAGACTCAGCCAGAAGCAGATCATGTGCTTATTCCTGATTCCTAGTAAAGAAAATGGAATTAGATTAACGAACCTGATCAAGGTTATCATCAAGGAGCATCCCTAATCCTGAACTTCTCAGGTAGGCAAGGAAGAAAGCAGTGTGGATGCTGACAGGTGTGTGGCTAGTACCACTGGTGTCCACAGATACACTGTCTGTATCATTGGCTTAAGTGTCACCACCAGCTTAGGGTGTGCACTAGCAAGTTTTTCAGCAGTTATTACAACAGTCAGTGTTTTAAACATATGGCAATTTTGGTTTTTGTTTTGGTTTGTTTTATTCATTTATTTTTTGGCGGAACCCGGGATTGAACACAGGCCCTTGGTGCTTGCCAAGGAAGCACTTACTCCACTGAGTCATCTCCCCAGCCCCTTTGGTTTGTTTCATGTGCTAGCAGCTGAATTTAGGGCCTGCTAGGCAAGCAGTCAACCACTGATCTAGGATATACCTAGGTATTTGATTTTGAAATACAGTCTCACTAAATTGCTGGGGCTGGCTTCAAACTTGTGGTCCTGCATCAGCTTCCCAAGAAGCTATAATTATAGACATCTATTATTCCTATTCCTGCCTAGAGCTATATTTTAAGATCTACAGATAATGCAGTTTGATAAACACTGATCTCTAGATTTTTGTAGGTCAGAGTAAATGAAGACTTTAGCTTCAGTGTCAGCAAGAAATCCGTGGAGTTATCTTAAAAGGATCACTTTAACTGGGTGTAGTGGCTCATGCCTATAATCCCAGCATTCTAGAGGCTGAGGCAAGCTCATCACTGTAAAATCAAGGCCAGCCTGGGCTACATAGTAAGTACAAGTCCAGCCTGAACTCCATATCAAAACCCTATCTCAAAAAACAGAAAAAAAAGTGAGAAAATCAAAATGTTTTTAAAATAGAAAGGAGAGGCTGCCTGCAAATTACTAAATTTAAAGATGTGCTGGTATCAGATAACCCTGACAAACGCTGCTTCAGAGAAATGAGTGTTAAAATCTTGAGAGCAGTACATTTACTGGAAAATGGGAGGAGGGGGACTGGAGACAATGCATTCAGGTAAATATTCCTTATTTTTTAAATTTATGTATTTGGTACAGGGTCTCACTACACAGCTCAGGCTCATAGTGATCGGCATGTGGCATGTGATCCCAGGGATTGAATCTTAGTCCCTGTGCTTGTGATCCTAGGGATTGAATCTTCGTCCCTGTGCTTGCTTAAGCAGGCGCTTAGTCCACTGAGATATCTTGCCTGCCCAATGCTCCTCTTGTTTTTTAAATGTATTTGGTACAGGGTCTTACTACTCAGCTCAGACTCGTACTGTTCCTTCTGTTCTCAGCCTCTCCAGCACTGGGATTATAGTTCTGCACCACCACACTCCCAGTCTCAGCAGCCACTTAGTCTGCTGAGCTAACTCGTCAGGCCCTAATATTTGTTTTTTAAAAATGAGTAGATCAAGTTGGTTGTGAATCTCAGGCTCGAGCCCAAGGCTGGGCAACTCAGCAACTTGGTGAGATTCTATCTTAGAACAAAAGATCTGAGAATAGACCTCAATTCAAAGGTCCTGAGTTCAATTCCTATTATCACCAAAAGGGAGAAGAATAAAGGTAGATTGATTAGCCGGGCATGGTGGCTCAGGCCTGTAATCCCAGCACTTGGGAGGCTGAGGTAGGAGGATTGTGAGTTTGAGACCAGCCTGAGCTGTAAAGTGAGCTTAAGGCCAGCCTGAACTGCATAGTGAGTCCTTGTCTCAAAAAGACAAAAAAAGAAAGGTAGATTGTAGTAGGGTATAGTGCATGCCTACAATCTCAGCTAGTTGGGAGGATCACAAGTTCAAAACCAGCCAAGGCAATTTAGCAAGATACTATCTCAAATTTTTAAAAAGAGCTGGGGGTATAGGTCAGTGGTAGAACTTACCTGACATGCATGTGTCCCTAGCTGGGTTCAATCCCCAGTGAGTGACACCAGGGGAAGGTGCTATGTGGTATTCTGAACGGGAAGCTCAAGGAGGGGGAAGCATGGTGTTATGAGTGGAATAGTTCTTGGAGCAAGTGTAAAGGCAAGAGATGGGTTTTTTGGAATAAGAACAGTTTCTGTGTAGTGGCAAAAGAAGGCCAAGGGTAGGACAGAGATGCAGGTGGGGCGGTGCTGTGGGACTGGGAATAGCTGAGAGTTCTGCTGTGTGCTTGTGTTTCTGCGGTGAGAAAAAAAGGGATGATGTCATAATGGTAGAAGCAGAGGGAAGTGGTGAAATGACAGCCAAGATAAAAGGGAATAGACCTGACAGCAGGGATTTATTTATTCATTTTGTGGTACTGGGAATTAAACCCAGAGCCTGAACACTAAACAACATCCCCTGACTTTTTTTTGTTTTGAGATATAGCCTAAGTTGCTGAATTTCCTACTCTGGATTTGACCTTGTTATCTTCCTGCTTCACCTTCCCAAAGTGCTGGGATTATTTTCAGGCTTGTGTCAACACATCCATTTTAGACCTGAGACTTTGTAAAGGCCTAGAAGAGACTATGAAGGCCCTCCTGAGTGGTCATAAATTTAAGTGAACAGAGAGGCAACAGGTTTAAATGTTATTCTCAGCCCATTTTTATCTATGCAGCTATGTTGAGTGAAATAAACAGATAGCTGTTTGACCCAGATTTATCAGGAGAACAAATTGTTATTAGAAAAGCCATGTCTACCAATAGGGGAGAGGTCATGGTTGATGCAAGAGAGGGCCAGGGCAAGTTCTAGCTGAGTGTGGAACACTCTTGATGTTCAAGAACATCAGGGAACACCTCTAGAAGACACAGGCCAAAGTGAAGGAACACCCAAGTGATCATTGTATCTTGTTTTTTTTTTTTTTTTTTTTTTTTTGCAGTACTGGGGCTAGAACTCAGGACCTTCACACTGAATTATATCCCCAGCCCTTTTAAGACAACATCTTCCTAAATTGCGCACATGGAATTCAAACTTGCAGTCTTCCTGCCTTAGCCTCCTGAAGTGTTGGGATTACAGAGCATATACCACCATACCCACCTGAACACCTTCCCATAAAATATAGTATGCATAGCTTATGAACAGTGTACTTTCTGAGACCTATGTCTTTAGGCAATTCCATCATTATGCAGACATCATAGAGTATACCTATACAAGGTAAAATGGGTACTGCCTTAATCATATGAGTTCACTGTCATATGCAGTCTACTATTGGCTAAATGTCATTATACTGACTGCTTACTTATGAGGGTTGGAGAGACATGGCAGAGTGATGCAAGTTAACATCACCAATAACAAGACATTGATATGTACCTCTTGACATGATAGGAGACACAAATGTCCTCTCTGTGAAAGACTTGCCAAAAATGCATAATTCCTATATAATTAGGAGAAAATATCAGGCAATTTAAAAGATAGTCTTCAAAATAACTGATGAGGGGCCAGGGAGATGGCTCAGTGGAATAAGTTTTTCCCTGGCAAGCACAAGGGCCTGAGTTCAATGTCCAGTTCTGCAAAAAAAAACAACAACAACAAAAAAAAACTGATTACTATTCAAAAAATGTCAGGATCATGAAAGATAAAGATGGCAGAAGACTAAAGAAACATGACAATTCAATACAATGTGGATAGAATTTACCAATTTCCCTTCACCTTTGTAGCATTTCAGGCTGCCTTCCGAGCTCAGGGGCCCCTGGCTATCCTGGAGCACTTTGATACAGTCTACAGCATTTTACAGTAAGTAAAATACCCAGTTAGTGCCTTAAACAACTTATGGTTCACTGGCCCAAATTTGCATGTTACTCCTGAAATCCCAAATTATAGATTCACTGATAAATGGTTCTGGGTGTTGATATTTCTCCTCATGAGAACTTAGCCAACTTGCCACCATGTTTATTCATTTGGGCAGCTCACATATATTTTCGAACCTAGGATCCCTTCAGTTAGTTCTGTTCTATTAGAATGGGCTCTGCAGGTTCCTATCTCACCCCACACTTTGTTTCCCTCATAGTCACTTTCGAAGTATAGAGCCTGGCCTCAAGGAAGATGCTCTGGAATTCCTGACAAAAGGTATTGATAGGTCAGGGGTTCGGGGATGTTGCATGTTTGTCCTGTTGCCATATTTTATCAGCCACGTGATGATACCAAGGCTGTTGTGATTCAGTTGGTCTGACTAAGCCTGGGGACCCTGGCCTTGTTACGGTCTGTAATCTTGGTGGGTGATACAGAGTTATGTGCTCCCACTGTAAGGCCAGACCAACAAGAATTTTTTCCTGCTTTCAGATCACTTCTCTTTCGTAGGGGTGATTTTTCCAGGTGCCTGAGAGAAACTGCTGACTGGAGTGAGAGCAGGAACAGGGCATGTTCTAGGTTTCACTTGGGGCTAAGAGTCTCCAAGGTCTTAGCTCTCTTATGGCCACTGAGAGATGAAACATAGATCTTTGGTAATCTGATGGCTGCACTGCTGAGTATTCTGAATTTGGGGTGTATGAAGAAAATGAATGAAGCCAACTGCCAGATTCTGCCCCTTACAGTGGTATCCCGCCACTCCCAGGAGCTTCCAGCCATCCTCAGTGACACGACCCTGGGTGTATCAGATAGAAGTGCTCACCTCAATGCCCTCAAGATGAACTGCTATGCTCTGATACGCCTCTTGGAATCCTTCGAGACAATGGCCAGTCAACCAGGCCTCATGGATCTGGATGTGGCCGGGAAGGTAATTTAGAGTTCTTGGTAACTGTACAGTGGGGAGAGGGGAATTGATGGAAAGAAGGGAATCTAGTGATTCTGAGAACACTGCTATACTCAATTAAAGTTAAGGAAGTGCTCTGAAGTGTCACATTCCCTTCCCTACAAAAACTTTTTTTACATTTCAGAGCTTATAATGCTTCTATGTTACCTTCAGCCTATCCTGAACTGGATAATTTAGGCACAGCAGATATTGACCCACTGTTCATTGTTTCTTAGAATAAGAAATCCCGGAACAAAGCAGCCCATGGTTTTGACTGGGAAGAAGAGAAACAACCAGTTCTTCAGCTCTTAACACAGCTCCTCCAGTTGGATATCTGTCACCTATGGAACCACTCAGTAATTGAAGAGGAATTTGTGAGGTGAGTAGCTACCTTGTTATAGATAATACAAAGCCAAAAACAGGCCTGATGGCATATGTCTTTTAATCTCAGATCTTGGGAAACTGAGTCAATAGGATAGCAACTTAGAGCCCAGCCTTAGATAGTTTAGCAACATCATGTCTCAAAATTTAAGAACAGGCTGGGGCATAATGTAGAAGGATTGAAAATTCAACCCAGGGCTGGGGAGATAGCTCAGTGTCTTTTTAAGTGCCTGCCTGGCAAGTGCAAGACCCTGAGTTCAATCCCCATACCAAATAAAAAAAAGTGAAGCTTCCCTCTTAGGCCCCAGGATTCCGTATGCTCATTGAGGGAAGTAGTGTGTTGGGGCTGGCCATATAACTCAGCAGATTAAAGTACCTGCTTGGGCAAATGCAGAGCAGCAGCCCCCCCCATGTCTGCTGAGAGGGTGATTGAGACTGGGTGTGGTAGTGCGCCTGTAATACCAGTGCTTAGGAGACTGATCAGGAAGGATCACTACGAGTCCGATTTGTGTAGTGAGACATCTGTGTAAAAAATACATTTTTTTAAAAAAAAGAAAATTCAACCCAGCCAGGGAAACTTAGTGACTTAGAAAGACCCTGTCTTAAAAAAGAGTAGTGGTACTGGTGATGTTTTTCAGTACAAAGCCCAGAGTTTAAGCCCTAACACCAAAACAAAACACCAAACCTGAGCTATGAGGAATAGAAGCTTTGTTTCTTACATAAGCCTTCGAAATACTTGACTTGTGCCTCAGTTCCGTCTGTGATACGCAGAAGTGTAAGAGCATGAAAAGGGATACTGGAATTTAAGAACCAATGTTACTTTCTCATCTCTTTCTCTGCATTCATAGAAAGATGTTTACCAAGGCTCCGGGGTATATAGTGAGCATCATTATAGGTTCTGGAAACAAGGTTTGCCTTTTTGGAGATTATGTTATGGAGTAGAAGACAATTTTTAAAATAAGTAAAATGTGTGCTGTGTTTTACATTTTACTGTGTAGGAAAATAAGAATGGGAAGTTTGGTGGAAAGGGCTGTGATAAACTGGCAGTTTGCTTCTGATCTCTTTGAGACAGTGACATTTCAGTACAGAGGCACAGTGGGTAAGTGATCACTGTAAGACTATATAGAGGGCCAGATGGTGGCACACACCTGTAATCCCAGTGCTCTGGGAGGCTAAAGCAGTGGGGTTGTCAATTCAAGATCAGCCTGGGCAGTTTAGTGATTTAGCAAGAGCCTGTCTCAAACTAGGAGACGAGTCTAGGTCAGTATGAAGGTGTCGGACTTTAGTCCATGGTACAGATGGATGGACAGACGGGACAGATGGCCAGCAAGGGTAGAGACCTGGCAGGGGGTGTCTGTCATGTATAGTCCAAGCAATGAGGCACAGGATACTGCAGCCAAGAGAGGGTGAGCAAGGTAGGCTGTGAGGCTGGTAGCAGTGAAGAGCCAAAGTAGCCCAGAGCATCGCAGCCCATTGTGGTGCCTTGGGCACATGCTCCAAGTGCCAGGGTGCAACCCCCACGCACGGCAGTGGGGTGACCTGTCTTCCACCTCATAATATCATCTTGGCTGCTGAGTGACTGGAGAGAATGGGGCAATTGAGCTCAGACTGTGGAGTGGCAGTACGGATGGGGAAGGGCTGATTATATTTTTTTCCTTAAGGGAGAACTTGCAGGATTTGTTGGCATTTGGGAAGGGCTTATGCAGGGTGCAGTTAAGGCTAACTCCCTAGGGGCTTGCCCTGGCCATGTGGGAGAATAGGCCTGCTGGTAACTTAGTATGGAGAAGGCTATGAGTGCAAGTTTAGAACTCTGTTTTAAGACCGTACAAGGTGAAGTGCTTATATCTGAGTAAAGTTGTCAGATTTGGCTGTTATACATGCAGATCAGGGTTTCAGAAAGGACATTTGAGAGCATGTAGTTTTTTAAAAACTGAGTTTTTTTCAAAAGCTATGAGATTGGCTGTCAGGAGGCTGAGACAGGAGGATTGTCACAAGTTTGAGGCCAGCCTCAACTACATAGCAAGATCCTATCTCAAAAAAAAAAGTTATAGAGGGCCAGCCAAATAGTTCAGCAGATTAAAGCACCTACTTAGGCAGATGAAGGGGCTGGGGTTCCATCCCTGGGCCTGCCCCCACCCCGAGGCATGCTGAGATGGTGATTGAGACTGGGTGTGGTGACACATACCTGTGATCCCAGCACTTGGGAGGCTGAAAATAGGAGAGTCGCTACAAGTCTGATCTACATAGTGAGACCCTGTAGACCCTGTACTAAATACATTAAAAAAAAAAGTTATGAGACTGAGTGGGTCACTAAATCAGTAAGTTTACTGGAAAAGAGCAAAACCCAGGGCTCTCCCGCATAAGAGGGTGAGATGAGGGAGACATGGCCAAGGAGAGAAGAACGAGGTCTGACATCCTGGAAGCCAGTGAATTCTATGTGAAAAGGACAAAGTAATTGATCAGCTGCAGCTGCAAGGCCATTACTATAAGGACTGAATTGACCATTATATGTTGCAATGAGGAGTCAGGTGGTTGAAAGGAAGGAGTTACCCATCTGCATTCACAAAAGCAGTTGTGTAGGTGAAAGAATGAAGGATGGGTTCTGCCCTGCGGCCAGCAGGGACAGACTAAACAAAACAAGGCTCTACAGTGCTGGCTTCCCCCAGTTGGCTTCATTGTCCCATCCTCCCTTCTCAGTCTGGTTACTGGCTGCTGTTACCGCCTTCTGGAGAATCCCACCATCACTTATCAGAAGAACCGCCCCACCCGAGAAGCTGTGACACACCTGCTAGGGGTGGCCTTGACGCGATACAACCACATGCTCAGTAAGTGGGCCCCTGCTTCACCCCACCAGTGGTGTTTGGTCCATGATGCCCCATGTTTCTGGCTTCTGCAGGTGCCACTGTAAAGATCATCCAGATGCTGCAGCACTTTGAACACCTTGCACCTGTACTAGTGGCAGCTGTGAGCATCTGGGCAACAGATTACGGAATGAAGAGCATCGTGGGAGAGATTGTAAGGTGACTCAACATTTTTTTTTTCTGGTACTGGGGATTGAACTCAGGCCCTGGCACTTGCCAGGCAAACACTTATTCTACTGAGCTATCTCCCCAGCACTCATTCTCAACATTTTTTGCCGGGGGATGGCTCAGTAGAATAAGCACTTCCCTGGTAAGCACCAGGGCCTGAATTCAATCCTCAGTTACACACACACAAAAAAAGCCAGCATTTCTCATGCTCCGTTTTCCTTGAGAAGGGATAAAGAGAGATTGGAAATATATTCTGTACAACATGAGATAACTCATTTATTTGATACGAGTTTTTTCTTCTCTTCCCGAGAACTGAATAGTGTAAGTATTTTTGTGAGAGCTGTATTTTCTTCCATGTGTAGAGAGATTGGACAGAAGTGTCCTCTGGAGCTGAGTCGGGACACAGCAGCAGTCAAAGGTTTTGCCAGCTTCCTGACAGAGCTAGCAGAACGGGTCCCAGCAATCCTACTGTCCAGTATGTGCATTCTGCTGGATCATCTGGATGGAGAGGTGAGTAGTTGGGGAGGCCTGGGAGGTTTTCCTGGGGGTTTCAGTTGAGTGTTAAAAGCTTTATTCTTTATGTTTTTCTCACTTTAAAAAAAAAAAA